>JAPFBL010000056.1:1430000-1515981 GCA_026182355.1 Hermatobates lingyangjiaoensis
TACCTACCATATTACAATAGTTGTCATCCTCCTAATGTTAAAAAGGCCGCACCCGGATACATGTCTATTCCTATCCAACAAATTTTCAATAATCAAAGACCGTACACTCCACTTAAACAACTTGACCTAAAAGTGTCCATAGCACGGCTATCATCCCCTCTTTCATCAGAAACCCTGGTGTAGAACGTGGTTTAGAATGAATCAGAGTGAATGATCAGAGTGATTTTTCCTTTTCATTATTACCTAATTCGCTTTTAATGAATCTCCCCTTGTGGACCGTCTCTTTTTGGCTTATATACATATTTTTATTAAAAACTCAACTCAGAAACATAAAGCAGCAATTATGAAGACAAACTCACTATTACCAATCATTTCTCGCAACACGTTTTTATAGGAGATGTTGAATAAATAGACAATTCAAGTTCATTTTGCATAAAGGGAGGCACCTTTTCGCAGTCCTGCTCAAAGAGCCTGAGTTGAAAGCACTGGTCGAGCTTGAGTTTCTTGTGGTGCCACATCTGAAGCAAGTGGTTGTGCGACTTCCTGATGGAGTCTAGCTGGTGCAGTATGTGTGGCACTGCCGCCTGCAAGTCTGGGTTACTACAAGTGCTGCCTCCGTCGCTACTGTCTCTCCCGGAGTAGCCACTGTCGTACCCACTGCTCTCTCCAGATAGCCTGCAACAGACATTGTGTAAACTAACAACATTAAGTCCATATCAAAATGCTATGTTTATTAATTAATGACCAATAAATATAAATTATTTTTAAAAACTTTCCGTCGAAATGAAAAAGTATAGAATTAAAATGTTAATTTAATTAATTTAATTTAATTAACCTTTAGTTAAGGTTAATTTAATTTAGGAAAATGCAATGGGCCATAAAAACATCAGGAATAGAACCATTTAAAAATTCAAGATCAATTTTATAGCACCCTGCTGATATTGATTCTGCTAAACTACAACAAAATTAATTACATTCCTTCGAGTATCAATTTCAAGTCATGAGAAAACAGCAGTTTTTGACAAATGTTTGACCTTTACAAAACGAACATATTCTGAAATAAGCTTTTCGTGGGTTGATAGTTTAGATTCATACGATTGTAAACAAATTAGTTGATTTTTAAGTGAGTCACAAATGATATATTTAAGACCCCACACATTTCTATAACTCTTCATGAACATGATTAATACTCAATGGTATAGCGCTAGTAATTCTTTCTGAAGAAACATGATGTTCTAGAGTACACCAAACAGATACGTATATGTTACTAAGAGCGAAGGCATTTCACAACACAGGGTTGGAAAGTCACTGAAACTTGGAACTTTATTCCATATGGCTTAAAGTTATTTCGAATCTGTCAGTAATGTGCTGCATGAAATTCAACAACATGTAAAATATTTTAATTTCATCTAGAACATTTGAGACAAATTAAAATAAAACAGATGAGCAAGAGACGGCGGAACACAATCGGCATTCCGAAAGGAGCATGCAATTAATTTAATTAAGAGCAGAGGTGGCGTGAAAGGAAATAAAATAAAAAACATTACTTTCTGCTAACGTTAATTATGACCCAATACTCCAACACTAAACATGCTCTGAGTTGACAAGTGGGTCACAAACAGATCCCAGGAGACGTTCGGCGCAGAGAGCAGTTGCTTCAAAACTAAGTTAGTGTTGCTTCTTCTCCCGCCGTGGCTAATGATGGCTTTAACTCAACTACCACGCGCTTTTAAATAACAAAGTTACCTCGAATTCTGCCTAAAGCAAGTGTTGACTTTGTGTTCACGTCAGAGGTAAAAAGGACTTCACCTTAGTTAATTAAGATCCCTTTTCACTTCTTTCATAAAGATAACACAAAAGTTTTAGATGTGTTGACCTTCTTTTATCTTCAAAATGTCTAGCTAATATACATGTATTAGGAATATTAACAAATGAGCATCAGAGATAATCTTCGATGTCTAAATCTAGGCTAATGATAGAAGACAGGAGAAGATTATCATAAGAAGGTATTTCACTTCAAGGCTTACAATATGCCTTAATAAATATAGATCTGAAGCCTTACGAATAGTACCTTCTTTAGAACAACATAAGCAGGTGCTAAGGACGCTCTCCCAAACACTGTAATGCATATTACTGTATGGTAACTATGAAGTAATAATACTATTTCACGACCAAAATAAACACTCCTTTCAAAACTACAATTCTTCTAATTTTACACCGTGTCGCAGTTTGGCATATAGTTGGATCCAAACAATATTAGGACCAAACATAGACAAGATAATATACTTTATTTCCATTAACAGTGTAATTTTGAGGATTTAAGATACCACAAATGGAAGAAACGAGAAGATACAAGAAAAGAGAAACAGCTTGAAATAATGGCCAAAATGAGCCCAGGACTCCATTCACCTTCGCTCTTCAGAAATACAATAAAGTTCTGTATTGTATTTATTAATAGTATTTAACACAGTTAAACATAAAGGTTGGCAATTCAGGTTGGTTGAAGAACCTAACCGTTGTTTTTATAATCATTTCTGATTTTTTTTTTCTTTCATAATAGTTAAAAAGGTAAACATGAGGAAAATTAGACTAACTTACACGACACTTAGCAATACAAACCATTTCAAATTTTAAATATTTCCTTTTAGTAAATTAACTTTTCTAGTTAACAGCTGGACTTTGTTGTGAGCAGTTATCTGGTTAAAACAGACAACATATCTAAGTCATTGACTGATATTAAAAATATAACTACTTATATTTTAAAGTCGTTAAAATATAGAAATACAGGAAGAACAGTTATATATATATATATATATATATATATATTTATTTATTTATTGATAAAAGTATCGACTGTGGAATAGAAACAAAACTAAAGTTTATCGGGACTCGGTCAGTTCTTCAGGTTCAAATTAAATTCTCATTGCCCAATGAGAGTTTAATTTGAACCTGAAGAACTGACCGAGTCCCGATAAACTTTAGTTTTATTTATATATATATAACAAGATTACACATAAACACGTAAAATAACAATCAATGATCAAACAACAAAATGAAAAGGATAAAACTAAGGTCTTTCAAGTGCAACAAGCGGGTTTTTGACTCTGACAAAGACCGCTTGTTATGGTTGAAAGATCTTAGTTTTTTTTCCCTTTTCATTTTGTGGTGTGATCAATATATATATATATATTATACGTGAGTTCAAAATCGAAGAAAAGCAATACAGAGAGTAAAAAACACACTGACAAACTCAAATTTTCTGGCAATCCGTCTTCAGGAGAGAAGAGAAAGGGAGACTAAGCACGTTGTACACTTGCCGTTACAACTACAACGTGCTTGGTCTCCCTCTCTCTTTCCTCCTGAAGACGGATTGCCCGAAAATTTGAGTTTGCTAGTGTGTTTCTTTACTCTGTGTGTTACTCTTATTCGATTTTGAACTTGTACTGTGTCCAGTTTGGATCGTCTTTCTTAAGTGAAAGTATATATAAATAGTATTAACAGTAATAAGACGAGTCTCACTGCCTTGAACAATCAAGATGGACCTTGAGTGCATCATGGATTATGAACTACACAAGCAACACTAAAAACTAATAATAGTTTTCTCCTTGAAGAAAAAATGAATCATAACAGATAAGGCGACCTGTGGAGAAGTCTTTGACCAGAAAGGTCGAGGTCATCGACAGGAGCCTTGAGGATCTTCTTCTTGAGATCGTTGTGGACGTCGAGCCGGTGCTTAGCAGAAGTAACGTCCTCGCCGTAGTCATGCCGGCCCAGGTCCTCCTGCAGGTCGTCCAGGCGATCACTCACATCCCCTGCCTGCCAAAGGAATTCCTCCACCGCCTAGCAACAAGTCCACCGTCAAAGCCTTAAAGTAGTATTTTCAATTCAAATTGAAACTTCTAGACCATGAAGTAATTCATGAAAACATGCTTTCAGATATGAGTATCAGAATTAATTATTATTATTAAACAATGGAATTACTTGGAATTTTAATTTGGAAAGAAATCTTTAAACAATTAAAGAAGAACACATAACTGGGAACTCACTAATTATCATTTCTTGCTACTTCAATGAGTTTTTCAGTATAAAAGGTAAAGTTACATCAGAATTACTTAATGGACTGAAAATTAAGCGAATAAGCTTTCTGATTCAGATTTTCAGAATTTGGCAACCTATTCACAAGAGGAACTAGAAGCCCAGTCGGACAATAACAATATTATTACACCAGTCTGCCCAGAAATATATAACGAGACTTACAAAGGGCATTATAAATCTTGCCACAATGAGTTACAAAGTGAAATTACATAGAACGTACATTACGAAAACTAAAACCGTATTTTGCTTTCTACGAAACTGCATCAAAACGTTAATTGATTCTTTATTAAAAAGCTTAATATGAAGGACCTCCGTTTGCTGTAAATAAATTGTTTCAATTGAACCATTTTAAGGAAAACACGTCATATATAACTGTGATCCAGCATAACTGATATGTATTATTATTTCATATTAAGCCTGGCTGTAAAAACCCTTACTCCACTCTCTCTCGACTATTATTTCTCAAAATACTTCCACGACTGGAATCTCTCCCGCTAAATAGTGATATTCCCTTTTTTTACCTGCTTACCACATTTTGTTTTTTGTTAGGTGCCCTTTGGCTGTCTTCTAATAATTTTATAATTAGTAGTAAATTATTATATCTTTAAATTAATAATAGAGACAAGTAGGCCAATTCTATTACTCCCTGATTATTCACATATCGGTTTTTATAAATTGTATAAAAAAAATTTAGATTATTATCTGATATCTTAATAAGTCAGTAATATCTTAATCAGATATATCTGATATCTATCTGATCACATATCAGACATTCGTCTGTTTTACTTTTCAAAAAGTTAAGTATAGCATTATGTTAAAATCTACGATATTTAGATTTTTAACGGCTTTTCATTTTAAGGCATCAAGAACAAAAAATTGTATGCATTCATAATGATTCCTGCTTGTGAGGGTTTATGCTACGAGTAGTATGTAGGCGTACTCCACTGCAGTAATTCTGTAGGCACTGCCGGTCCCACCAATTAAAAATTTTTTTATTGAAATTCTAAGCACAACATTCCTTGGTTCGAAGGAGAACTTCAAAATCGGGCATAGGGAAAGTCACTATTCAAACTATTTTTTTTTTCAACGAGTCATCATACTCATTTATACTCAAATATACATTTGGTTCTCTACTACACATAGAGGGCTCTCTATTACAGCCCTATTCCTGTATAGATAAAGGTATTTCAAACTCCCATCAGACAGATGAGCCTTATTAACATGAATAAATAGTTAAAAGTTATTTTCAAATTCAGGGCTCCTACATGGGCCATTTTTAAGGACTAATTTCTTACAAGGATTAATCCTAACACATGAATGATTTCAGTGATTTGTAAATGTTACCAAAAGTCGTTATTGGGTACTACTATGAGGGGCATTCAGTAAATGAAGATGAATATTGATATATTTGTTCAATTTATAAAATTACTATTTTATTATTTCAAGAGTATTTATTTTTTTTAGCCACTTTTCTACAAACGCTTTACCATATTCTTTGTTTCTGCCATTTATTTTCATATAATTCCTCTTTGAGTGCAGCGCATAAATGATAATCCAAGAGTACAACATCTCGACTGAAGGGAGGATAAGGTAGTATCTCCCCATTAAGTCTTTTTACTCATTCTTGGATCAACTGGAAGGTGTGAGGGCCGGGATTGTGGTTTATCAACACCAGACCTTTCATTGCCATCTGTGACATTTCTCGCTTTACTTTCTTCATCAGCATGTCTAAGTGTTTCACAAGCAATGCTCATAGAAAGCTGACCACAAGCAATCACTAAAGAGTACACCTTGGGGCTAGAAATATTTAGGTCTAGATTCATCACAAGTTAAAATCTAGCTTAGTATGGAACCTTTCTTTACACAGTATTCTTTCAAGTCTGTGCACACTGAGTCTTGTTTCCTTGCACTGTTACGTTATGTTAACTCTTTCAGGCTCCACCTTGCACTTGTTTCATTGTTCTTCAACTGAATATTACTGGCGTTATGGACTGTGCCAAAATGTCCTGTAACTGTTATTGAGATATATTCAAATCTAAAATCGATAGACGTCTGTCTGAGGTAAATGCGAGTATCAAGTGAAGGAATTGATACTTCAACGGGCCAGCCAGGGCGTTGCCCATCTGTCACTGAAATTCTAAGACGTTTTTCGAGTTTAACACTCACTATAAAAATGCCCGTGATTCCTACAACCATTAGCATATTACATTAGTTGAAGATGTATAAAATCAAACGAGTTAGTTCAACTAATGTATAAACTCAAATTGGACAAGCCGTCGATGAATGTAGTATTGAGGTTACAATAAACAAAAGAATGTTTGCCTGTTATCTGTTCTCAGTTCATCATGGTTACAGTTATTCGCTTAAACTAATGTTCAATAGTAAAAATAACCCTACCTAAAGATAAATTACAATAAACTGTAAATAAATCTTAAAGTTAATAAATAAGAACGAAGAAAAAGGTTAGTACTGCCAATTTAATTCATCAAGATTTTTAAAAAATTGTTATACAAGGTTTGGCACGATATTTGCATACATTTAGAAAGCTACAAACTTTGAAAAATGTGTGGGCAGCCTTTTCCTTCTAAACAGGCTTTTCTTGTGCTCCCTTAGGGGCTCTTCATCTATATGTACATAAGGATGTTCAAGTTTCAGGTTCCTTTCACAGTAATAACCGTTTTTCTTGAAGAAGGGTCGTATAAACTGTATAAAGAAATGCAATCTGAAATATAAATCTAGGGCACAAAAACAAGGGTTGTGGACTGCAGAAGGCGGGGACTTAAGAGGGTGCCACCACCCTCTTTTCGGAGTAGTGAATTGTTTTTGTCTCTTAGGGTGGTGTACAGCTCAGCGGGATAGTGTTAGCCTTAAGAGAAGAATGCTAAATCAAAGAGATGGCATTTTTTACAAAGGGTGCAATGGACAATTTTCTAAACATTTAAGAACTTATCACTTCAGTTAAAAAACATTGCCATTTGTAAGAAGTTCTCAATACGGCAGAAATAAGAAATAATATATAATGAATGCAATTTAAAATGTCTGATACAATCAAATAATGAGATTAAGTTATAGTCAGTTAACGTTGTAGGTAGGTTAGAGGTAAAGGTAAGGTTTGTAAACTGTTTCCGGTCGAACAGTGCCCAAAGTGATATTAATTCAGTTACTTTACTCCTCTCTTAGGGAACCTAATCAAAGTTCTTTAAGCTTGTTGTGGTTCCCAGCCCCTAACAGAAAGGAGTGATTTAAGAGCATCCAAATACTGTTCTGCAGAGAGGTTGGCTCTAGTTACCAATCTGATGTCGATCCAGTGGGCGTGGTCGTAGTGCAGAGTGCCATCCAGGTCTGGGGTCAGCTGACTAGCTTCTATCACCTTAGGCAGTCCTTCGGGGCTCAGCATGTTCACCTGTAACAATTCCACTTGTCTGTCAGTAATGCCCCAAATCATATTGTTAATTAAAAACCTTATCATCCTGATTCAATAATAATTAAATTACAAACTTCACCCATTAGAGATAGTTTACAATGCAATGCTGGAGTCGGATCTATGCATAAAATTATATATTGTTCCAGCTCAAAACACGGGAGACGAATGAGCCAGGCAAAAGACTTGTGAAAGATAGCCAGTATTCCATAAATTATTAAATAAACATTATTACCTAAATTAAACAATGACTACGATCTTAATCAAACACTCATATCAATGTGTAGGAATCATTACATTATTATAAAGATCTCGACTTTCTCATAAAAAACTGTAGAATGCGGCAGTCCAGTCAGGTCGGCATAGTAAATCGCTTATCTTACTTTACTTACCGGCTTTAAGTTTGACTTGATATTTTTTTTCGTTGAAGAGCTGAACTTTCCTTTAACCCGATTGCTGTTTAAATCACAAAAATGTTCAACACCCTTCACCTCATTTCAAGATATTAAGAATCATAGGACCACACACCTTCGACATTCTATATTTTAATAACGGCTATTATAGTCAATTTAAATATAAGGTTTTTTTTTAACTAATTTCATGCTTAAACTATGTGACATAATTGTTGTTTAAAATATTATTTAATCTTTAAAATAATTACCTTCAAATATTAAACTGAACACTTTATTGAAACACTAAAACAATCATTCAAAAACAGTACCTATTCATTTCCATAAGCCCTGTATTATTCTGGTAAAGATTTAAAACTGCAGGATGGGAATCCCAAAAATTCGTTTTTCATTTTTAAATATCATTACTGATTATTAATTATCATTACTAACCAAGCAAAATAAATGAACACCATACATTTATATTTGAAACTTCAGTTTGTACATTTTGAACGTAAAAGTGGTTTTAATGTCGCAATACATTTTTCTTAAAAATATTGATACTTTTATGAGTGTATTACCAAATAGTTATTTTGTGAAGAAAAAATAGATAACATGGAAATGCATTCTACTAGATTTTCTTTATTTCTGTTCACCCTCTCAAACACTGTAGATGATAAAAGTAATTCCACATCAGGAATCCTAAATTAAGAATCGTCTCTCTTCCCTCCGTCATATCTATCTTCACCCTCTCTGTCCCACAGATCTCCGAGGAGGCACATATATGAGGCCACATATACGAGGTGTGTAAATAAAGTAGTGAGACTGGCAACGTCGCTTTCGATCTGGCAACGCTGGAGACGCGTGGCCTTGAGTAGCGTCAGGTGCACGTGTGATGCGCCTCCAGTATGAATCTGAACTCGCCACAGTCATTTGTTTGTCCGTAGCGTTGGTTTTCGTGAAATGGTTTTTTCTTGAGCGTTTTTAAAATGAGTGACCTCAAAGTTGAGCAGCGGTGTGCAATCAAATTTTGCTTCAGACTTGGACATACTGCAACCGAAACTTTTGAAAAACTTCAGGAGGCCATATGGAGAACGTGTTTTATCAAGGCACAGGTTTTTCGGTGAATTAAGAATTTTCAAGGAAGAGAGTCGATGAAGATGAACCGCAAAGCGGAAAGCCTTCCAGTGCAATTCCGATGAAATTGTCAACAATTATGACCAAATGTACGTTCAGATAGATCTTGACAGTCAGAATGATCAATGTGTAGAATTGAATTGAATAACCTCCGACTTTCTCATTTTAAACAATGAATTGGAGATCAGTAAGTTCGGTGCAAATCGCTTACTTAAACCTTTACTTAGCGCTTAAATCTCAGAAAGGGAATGGTTTATTCTTGAATTGGCTTTCAATTAACCCATGACTCCCCGTTTAAATAAAGTTCATTACCCTTGACCATTCATGGGTGTTAAGATACATCCACAACCGAATTCTTTAGAACGGAGTGATTATATTCGACTTCTCCAAGATATAAGGTTTTTTACAATGAGCAATGTCGAAAACTCAAATGCATAATTGTTGTTTAAAATATTTTTAATGCCTTAAATCGTTCCACAAATAGTTTAAACTGAAGCTAATCGGATTAACTCAAACTTTCAAAAAAGTCCTTGACAAATCTAGACAATTCTTTGGTGACGGCCAAAACATCAAGGACAAGTGGGTGTTGCATCCCGAACAACGTTTTTCTTTTAACACTGCCATCTCAAATTATCGAGTTTAAGCCAGCATAAAAATATCCTTACATTTATTTAAGACTTCTTTCGCCAGATTTGAGTCCGTGTAAGTTTTTACTCTTCGCAAGATTTATACATTAAAAATATTGACTTTATGACGGGTATACCAAATAGTATTTTACAAACTGCTGTAACCGATCAGCGTAGAAGGCCATTACTAGAATTTTCGAGTTTCCTGCAACCCTCTCAAACATTGGATAGGACATCTCCAGCGCTGTTGGCTCCAAGTGAAGATATTTTGAGTTCAATCCACATTGTAATCTATTTGACTCAAATTTCAACAAATCAGTCTCAGGACTTTATTTATGCACCACTATGTCTCACATATCTCCACAGATATGAGGCACATATCTGACTGCTCAAGCCACACACAGAGTGCTTAAAAGAACATAAACCTTAAAAAATAATTATTTTAGTATTTCTTGTTGTATTTATTAAATTTTACATGTTTTGTACTCTTTTTTAAATCATATATATTTTTAATTGACAAAAAAGTATTACGTCGGTGTTTTATTATTTATTTCATTTATAGTTTTAGTTGACTTTTATTTTAATTCGTTTAAATCTAGTTTTCTACCTTACTTTCTTATCGGCTACAATGTACGTATTGCCGTCACCACTGCCGCTTGCCAACCGACCATTGGTCACTTCCTCCTGGTGACGGCAATGCCAAAAATTAGATTTTATAAGTCTATAATGTCTTTCTCGATAAATTTTTTTTATTTTTTTTTGAGCCATGTATCTTTGAACGAACTGTAAACGATCCAAAACGAACCCAAATAGTTCAATATGAAAAAAGATGCAAAAATGAGGAATGGCTAAAGACATATAGTCTCAAATCTTCTGCTTCAGCCATCATCAGGAAGTAAATAGAGGAGGACGGAGAATACAGGTACAGAGATAGATGGAAATCAAAAGAACAGCTCTGGGCACACCCAGTTCAATAATGATGAGAGAAAAAGAAGTGTAATTAGCAATGAAGGAAGATAAGGATGAAAAAATGAAAGATATAACAAGGAATAAAAGAAATTACAGATACAACTAATAGAAACAAGAATGTGGGGCAAATCTAGAAGTCACAGCATTAATAATTAAAAATGAAAAATATAAAGGTGTTAGAGGAAAACAATTGTGAATAAATAGAACAACCGTAAAATAAAAGACGGAACATTTTAAAATATTTAAAAGATGTAAAATATGACTTTTAATTTTAAAAATATTTAAATATCTTTGCTAAGAGTTCATAATAATAGGACAGTACATTAATAATAAACAACACAACAAATAAATAAGAATAAAAAAAATTAAGTTAATCATCTTTTTATATTTAGGCGAGGTGCACTGGCTATACAAGCCAAGATAACTTCACCAAATGTAAGGGAAGAAATCATATTATTTTTTTAATATCAGATAACACTTTCAAAAAAAGGGAAGGAGAGTTGGTACGTATGTGGACACAATATCTGTGTTTTGAAAGGTTAATTTGTTTAAGACAACATTTGTTTAAGAGTTACCTATAAGTTGTTATAATAATGTGAAACTGTAGCATTTACAGGCTCTTAGAATTCATTCAGTGTTTAATTAATCGTTAGATTCAGAATGCTTGACACTACTGGGTAATTATACTGTTTGAACATAAGGTGGTTTCAAAAGAGCTAGACATATCTATCCAGATTACCCACGACAGTTCAAGTAAACCAGGGGTGGGCAATTATTTTGACTCGCGGGCCACATTAACTTCAAAATTTGACAAGTGAGCCAGATTGATTTAAAAATCGTATGGGTGGGCCATTTCAGGGCAAAATACAATATAAAAAATCTGGAGTGGCCTACACTCTACTTTTACTATAAGTAACTTAATGTCAAATTTCTTGAGTATATAAAACATAACGTTTCATTTAAGCATAACGTAAACATCTAAATGGGATATAATTATTAGCCTGTCATTCCTGAGGTAGTACAGATAGTGATTGAAGGACATATCAACTTATAAGCTTATTTTTGTTCATCACAAATAATTTATTATTTGCAAATAATTTCATTAGTATAATAACTACAGCAGTAATAACATTTTTGAAACACCAAAGTGAACATTTCTTGGTACGAAATATTATCCTACAAGAGAACATGGCTATTGTTCAAATAGCCAGTAGATTTCTTACATCGTTTACTTGACATCCTTCTACATTGAATATTAATGTAAAATTTTCAAATTTAAAACAGTAAAATACCCTTTTTTTTCTCTGAAAAACTTCATAAACAGCGAAGAAAATGTTGTTTTAAGGTGATTTGTTAATTAAAGATGTACGATAATTACAGTTATTAATCTCTAAACGAAAGATTTATATTTTGAATTATCTTTTACATTTTTGGTTTTTAACAGAATTATTATACTGGGAATTTTATGACTACTTAGTATTTAATAAGATCATTTTCCTTCCCCTTTGTCAAATAACATATATACGAATTTTTTTTTAATGAGTGTTATCATTTACCTGCACAATATTTATTATTCCTCTTACATCTCTTATAAGTCAATAATATATTTTCATTTTTCCATTAGAAACAACAATTTTATCTCAGTGGATTCGCTCAAAAAATTTCTAAGTCAATGTAAACAATGTAAAAAAATACAAAAAATTCGACAAGTATAGCAGGTGATCTCTTAGTCTAGGATAAACAAAGAGTTTTTATATCGTTATTGCTCTTTCCCGTAATTGAAACTTCATGATTTTTTTTTTATGAATGCTAATTTTTTGTTCCATTTTTGGTCAAATTTTCATTATTTTTTAACGAGGCGTTTAGCGTCAAAAAAACATTTTCTGAAAACACAAATCGTACTGTAACGCCCCTTTAGCGAATGTAATTTTAGAAAAAAATATCTCAACTCATTCTCCATATAATGTTCTATTTGTAGGCATAGTTTCATTTTTGTCCGTCAAACAGTATGGCTTGTATTGCTCTGACAAGGTTTGAGATTGAATTATAAGTCAAAATTTTTACATTTTATTGAAAAAAAAATATTTTCTGTTGTTTTAAAATTCTGAATATATTTTTCGTTTGTTGCATTTGAAACCTCAAAGATAATGTCAAAATTTCAAAACTCTAGGGTTATCAGTTTAGGAGTAATAAATGTTTTAAAAAAAACGGTTTTTGGCAAAAAAAAGTGACTTTCCCATCATGCATAATTCTTCCCAAACAATAGGGATCTTCCTCCCTATGAGGCCCATTTTTGTATAAAATATCAAATTAATCCATCAAAGATTCTGGACCGTAGCGTGGTAACAAGCAATGCTAACACACGCACCCACCCACCCACACACACACAGACATCATCGTAAAAACGTCATAAAACGACTTCTGGGACCTCAAAACATGTAATTCCGTCAAAATCTCGAGATCGAATTTTTTCACGATCACTATACTTTACTTATAGTAAAGTAAAAAATCATTGAAGTATAAACATACTCTTTTAATGAGAACAGTGTTGATCACAAATTTTAAATATAGCATCAAAGTCTGGGGTAATTCTCAGAACAGATCTGAGATATTCGTCACCTATCTGGGATCATTAGGTATTTTGTTAGTATTTATCACACTTAAATAATCTGACCAGCAAAAGACGAGCGAAAACTGAAAGTGTGATACTGCACCACCTGATGTTGATCAAGAGAGCACCGCACCACGTAAATCTTAAAACCTTAAAGACCTGCGACCATCGAATAGGAACACTAGTTTGATAGGATTAATGCCACTCCCTCAGCCATTTGCACTCCTTGATTAGTGTTGCTTTACTTTGATCGCATTTTTAAGACCTAGCACTTTTAACTTAGTCGAACCTTCCTACCATGGGCACTAAAGTTATATTAAATTTAAATTAGTCATGAAGAAAACATTAAGTCAATACCACTTCTTTGTCAATAACTGGAGAATGACTTCATTTATTGCTGATGACTTCTAAGAACTTTATTTATTCAGTTCGGAAACTGAAATAAATATTATTTTTAATAAATAATAACGCAATATCAGGTTCTAATACATAACAACTTTAAATCAGAGCTAAAAACTGTATAAAAATTAGTTTCAAACAAAAAAAATTATTTTAGCGGATTAAAGGCGGATTAATTTAATTAATTAGAGACCTAAAAGGAAACTGGAATCAAATATTAAAGGCTTGTTATAAATTTTCAAGAGTAATAAATGATTTGACATCAGTTTGACATAAATATGAACACTTGAGCTATTTCTGTATTTTACTGGTCAAGAAGAATTACAAATGAGCAAGTTTTATGGTAAAAATGCCTTCCTAAGAAATAGTGGTCTACCTCAGGTTAATAAAGCTACCAGTAAAGTAGTATACAGAAAAATATGTTAATATATAAGATAATTTTGTTTTTGGTTCTTCAATCTTTAATAACACTGAGATACCAAGGGTTGTTACCACCTCAACGTTTACACATCATCTTCTTTGTTATCTTTATTTGGAACATTAAAGGTTTTTTACATTTAATATTGTGATGTAAGTTTTTTCTACAAATAATATTCTAACGGTTTTCATACTTGGTAAGCTTAGTAATTGGGAACCTTTAAATTCATTAGAAAAGACTGTATTTGATTTGTACGGGATTTTATAGTGATTTGCAAGGACTAACATCACCAACTGAAAGTAGAGTGCAGAGTCGGAATAGTGCTTGAGAAATTTGAAGTATAGGATTGACTATGTTATAAGAACATTAAATACATGAGAACCTGTGCAAGGAAATCATTTGCATTCTTCATTTCATTCGGTGCGTATGAAGAACACTGCTTATGTAGAAACAAGCTGAATTTTAAGACTCAAAAGATGTAAGAACCAATACACACGGACATAGTAAATTCCGCAACTCCCTACAACAGAACCTATTATAGACAATACTATATAGAATTAAATAAAAGTATCAATAAGTTTTTTAAAAAAAAAAAACAACCAAAATTTAATAAGTCGAAACCCAATTTTAAAATTTAAAATCTTTTGGGTCAGTTTAGTATTCCATTGGCCCTAAGTCATTTGTTCCTAAATTTGATTCTAAATCTAAAACCTTTTTCCCAAGCTTTATGATACACTTACTGAGTTTGTACCTTTAAGAACGGATAAAATGATTCACATTGGACACATTGTTTTCAATAAGAGAACAGTTTGAAGGATAAATTATTGATGTTCAGGAAAGATTAAAACAGTTGTTTAAACGAATTCAACGAACAAATTCATTCACTTTAAGTGCAGAAAGGATTCTATACCTGTCATTTAAGATAGAATATTTTCTAAACGATTTTCCAACTTGTTAAGGATGACAAAAACAATTCCCTGGATAGTAATATTCAATGTGAAAGAGCCGTAAAGGAAGAAATAAAATCCAGGAATAAATTGAAACTTGGCTATTATAGAAAAACAGAATAACATAAATATTATTAATTCCAAATGGGCCTTTAGACTGAAAGAAGATAACAATAAAAAAAATATAAGGCGTGTTTAGTGACCAGAGAACAGATAGAAAAAAATAATAATTTGAAAATTTAAAATTCAGTGTCGCCAAGTACTGGCGGAATTTCGCTGCATATGGTTAACTTCGGAAGATTCTACATGAATGTAAGTAGTGCATTCCTAAATGACACTTCATCTTAGAAAATGCCTCTTTGTATTACATAAAAATAGAGCTAACTTATATTTACTTTTTTAACTACGCGATATTTTAACTAATTATTTATCGGTTGTAAACAATTAATGAAAAGTTTGAAATAAAAGATTTAGGGTAAAATGAAAAAAAATCATGAGTCCACGGGTATTATGAACGAGTAAATATATTTATCTACATCAATATTATCTATAATAAAGTATTAAAGATATTCAAATTTGAGCAAACTAAATTTGCAAAAAATGCAGAGACTGCGCAATTTGTTTAAATGGTCGAAAAATACCAATATATTCTACAAAAACATGTACACAACTCGTAGGTTGTTTCAAGTTTAAGTTGGTATCAAGACCACATTACTCTAGCCTAATTTCAAAAACACTGACTTCAAGTTTTCCCCTTTTTTCCAAACAGAAAATGATACTCAAATAGAATGCACGGCCTGTAAACACTGCACTACCTTGAGTCAGCATGTGAGACGCATTGAGCAAAATTAATACATCATCATACTTATTCTGTCAGGAAACTAATTCGTAAATGAAATTTGTTTCATAAAAACTGACACTGAAAATAGTGTGAGAGGGTTCAAATCCTAAAGAATACAAGAAATCAATAATCGATTGGTGTAGTTCGAGGGCAGTTCATGAAATAAATGCATGAAAGCTAGAATCTAATTTGACACAAACTCTATGAATAATGCAGTCAATTTACTGCCATAATCATATCCCTGAAAGTAATGCCCCCATATTTGTCTTTCGTTGCTATGTTTTATTTTTTAGAACTGTTATAACTACAGAAAGCATAAACTTGTGTTGCTTATTACATTCTTCTCCCTTTATAAGGTGACAGAATTTGAATTCATAGCTGTGACCACATGATGGGTCAAGGGTTACTCACCTTCTTTTAACATTTAATGTTACCTTTTTTAACATTAAATTTGAAATAATCTTCCTTAACTATTGCCAATTAACTGTAATGATGAACAGCATAACTCAACCTCCTCTACGGGGATATATAAGAGCCATTGATTACCAATTACGCTATTCATGTTGATTTATACAATTATTATGGACGTAGGAGAAGATACTCAACAGTGTCCACACAACATCATTCGTCAATATTGAATGTAATGAAACCTCTCTGCGTTTCAATGACCATAATTCATTCTTGAATACTACTACTAAATCTCTAATTAAGGTAAACAATGTTTCCTTTAGAAATCAATGCAAATACAGTAATAAGTTTCATAAACGCATACCACAAAACGGAATGCAACCTCGGATCCTTAACTCATCTGTTAACGATCCAATATCAATTTATTTGTTGTTAGCGAATTTAAAGTGTATTCCTCACATACTCCGTCATCTGGCGTTTGCGAGATCTCAATGTGAGTCACAGTTAATTCTGCCAAGAGTTTTCCTAAGCAGTGCAACAAGCTTGTATACAACGGTAACAAATATGTAGCAAAATATAAATTGATTTCCAATACATGTATTATATCACTATTCAAAAAAAAAAGCGTATAAACAAAAAAAAAACCTTTTATTAGTCATTTTTTGCAAAATACAATCAATCATGATATACCTCAGAATAAGAACCAAGAAAAGTACGAAAGCAAACTAGCGGTGATTGGAAGTGATGATTCCTGTTCACAGTAGAAGCATCCACCTCAGCTTAATTACCGCAAAGAAATAAATTACTTAAGTATTTAAGTAATAAATATTAATATTAGTAATAATATTAAGTTCATATTTTTTTAGATTTAACTATATGTTATACCTTAACAGTTTTATTGCTCCTTTGAAGTTTGAAGGATCTTTGATATCTAGAGTACGAGAATCATTTGAAAGCTCACCTCGAATTTGTACTTGTGGGCGCCGAGTGAAGTACGTTGCTTCTGCCAGAAGTTGTCCGGTTTGATGAGGTAGACGACGTGCACACTGGAGGCGAAGTGGTCTTGCAGCACCTTGAGGACGGGCTTGACGGAGGCCCAGGTAAGGCCTCGCATGTCCGCCACTACGGAGAAACCCAGTTCGCGCGCCTCCTCCCTAGAAAACAATAGTCCGTCATAATTCGCAAAAAGTAATTTTAACGCTATTGAAAATGGAGGCCTCCTGCCTCCTAACCTCAAAAAACTTTTGACTGTAAAACAAATAAATTAGGTAATATGAAAAATGTACAACATTCCTTCTAATTAATAAATTTCTTTAGAAAAATAATGTACAAACTAAGAAATATGTTTCAATAGGGTCTAATAAATTGCCATCTGATCCATTGCCTTCTGTATATTATACTTAATATTGAAGGATGACGAACTATGAGAGGAATGAATGACCAATCAATAGCGAGGTAAGTGTTATTAAATTCCTGGATTAGGGAAGTATATTGGAGGCGGGTTGTGGCAGTCCGAATCCCTCCAAGCCAATATCCCTTTACGGAGCATTCCTCAGTGACAGACAACTTCTCGCTTAAACCAACCTGCAACGTCCATACTCCTTTTTATAGAAGGAAAAAAAATATCAGTAGAAAAATTGGGGAAGGAAGAGTTAATTAAAAAATGTTTCAGTTAAGTGTCAAGCAGGTATGGGTAGGGTTCGACAGTATAATGAAATTATATGAAATAATTATTTCGAATTATTTACGATAGTGATGCTACCCATATATATATATATATATATATATATATATATATATATATATATAGTGATCACTCGGCAGAGTGACTTCTGACAACAAGCGTGGCTCATCGAATCCCAATTCCAACCTAGTTAACGTTAAAACGGTCCACGACAAAAACGTCTCAGTTAGTTAATTAATAATTGGTTCATAAAAATGAAATCAGAAAAGAAATCGAAATCAATGGGTGAAAGAAAATATCAACCAATAGGTCATGCAAGCTTTCTGACCGAGGAAGATGGAGGTTTATTTCAGGAGAATATTAAAAAAAAACCTTCATAGGAGCAATGGAAATACTAATATTTTCATAACTTCGACTCCTATGAAGATTTCAAAAAAGATCCGTCCAAAACGATGTTAAAACTAAAATTTTAAACATTCGTAAATGAGCCTCTAAAGAATTTAAGCCCCACCACCACCTTTAAAATAAATCACTCTAAAACATCCCACGTAATTTATTTGCGAGAGTCGCCGCTCATATTGTGAGGCTTACCCACTTTATTATATATATAAACCAGTATGTTCCACAGGAACCTAACTTGCATGCTTTTCTGCATTTATTATTGACATTCTTCTCACATAATATCAGGAATATACTTCCAATTTTAAAGAAATGACGAGGTTGGTTTTGCCTACAAAAGGTACAATTTACCTATCTGACAGACAAAGTACTCGTGAAGTGTTGCAAATTTTACACTAGTGCATATTTTGTAATATTTAAATTATATTAGTTAACCTGTGTAATTGGACACCAGTACCATTAACTCTTGCTAAATACTCAAATTGCGTTTGATTAATATTTATTTTATACCTTTGTTATTTGTTTGCTGTTTTTGGCAAAAAGAAAACGTCAGAGGTGACGGATACTGTCATAACATTCCTATCAATGCTAATGAAGTCACACTTTGGTAGTGATTTGATGAACACATTACAATGACCTGCACAATACTCGTATTTCAGTAGAGTGAAACTGATTACTAAAGTACAGTATTGTGACTCAACTGAACAAGAACAGTAGGACAGTAGTATTTGGTAGGTTAATTATGTTGTTATAGGGTTTATTACAGGTTGTTAGATGGTTTACTGGAGGACCAAGTCAGGTCAGTGGTTAACGAACTCGTCTCTTAACTAATAGGACCGAGGTTCGATCCCCATCTGGCCCTCGATTTATTCACGCGGGAGGTGAATAAATCTTTGCACATCATCTCTCGGAGAAGGACGTTAAACCATCGGTCCCGAGCCTCTACGATGTCAGGTAGTCATTAAAAATTCCTTCTCTAAATACACTTGAGTACACCTGAGTTAGGCAAGATTTAGGACTCCCACTGTAGAATCAATCTTCATTGTTCTGTAATCCCTTGTGGGACTGCCACTGGAAACTAACCTAACCTAGAAGATTTAATAACAGTAGGGAACTGTTAGATGCAGATATAAATGACACGACACCAAAGATCAGAACATTTGATTTAATAACAAAAATTATAAGCATCACTTCACTGAGAAATAGAACACAAGCACTTCATTTGCCAACTATTATAATCATCGGTACACTCTTCTTATCAAGATATAGTGGTCCATGCAATAAGACCACCCACCCCAAGGAAGATTTCAACTATTCAACCATAGTCCGACAGAACTAACTCTTTACTGCTAACCATCTACATCATGAAGTAACATCTTCCAATCACAAGCAAAGTGTCAGAGGCAGTTGTCATAAAATAAGATACTTGATTTTTATAATGTGATATTATAATGTGGTTAGTTTTGGTTCAAGTCTCGCTATAAAGTACCAGACTGAAATGGGAGTGGGAGAATGTGGTGGTAGCAGTTCTGTTGTGAACCCAAACAATGAGCTCATGTCGCCTAATGGCATCTCCATTGTCCTGACCTCCGCAAAGTCCACCTCGTCTATTGAAAGCCAGCCTACTCTGAATACTATCCCGCCAAAGAAATCTCCTAAGGGGTAATTAACTGAGTCCCAAAAGACGCGCAGGCGAACATTGAGTTTGCTGCGAAAAACTGCCTAATGCTATCTGGCACTAATTAAAAATAACATAAAAATGAATTCCTGTCCTCAAAGTCACTCACTGTGATCTAAATAATAAATATGTAAATAATTTAAAATGTTGGGATACTGAAATTTTAAAAAAGTGATTAAGTCTTACAATGTTCCTTTATTGTTAAACAGTAGGCCATTAATGTTATTTATTAACAGACTAGCATACCCTTTTCTTAACAAATGAATTATAAACACATAGTGTGCAGAATTAGAGCAGAGTTTCTCAACAGGACAGTACAAGGTAAATTCAACGTTCTACCAATTTCTTTACATTTACTATTTATAATATATTTTTAGAACCCTTATATAAATTAATACACATATTGAAGATGGGATTATTATAATTTATATTTAATTCATTTTAAAACTATTTCATATGCTATAATAACCAATATCGATCGAATAATATAAAAGCTAATCATCCAACAAGAAACTGAAAAAATTCAATCCCACTAAAATTTGCAGTGGTAAAGTTTTAAACATTATTTTAAACTAAAAAAGAATTTGAGATTTTCAATTTCCGATTTAATGAAAAAATAAATCTATAATATTATTTAAAACAAAATACTGAGGCATTTTGTCGATCCATAAGTGCTCTTATATGAAGAAATGGGAGCTTTCGTATAGTCCAATTAAAATAGTATTCTTTTTACTTTACTATAAGTAAAGTATAGTGATCGTGAAAAAATTCGATCTCGAGATTTTAACGGAATTACATGTTTTGAGGTCCCAGAAGTCGTTTTATGAGGTTTTTACGATGATGTCTGTGTGTGTGTGTGGGTGGGTGGGTGAGTGTGTTAGCATTGCTTGTTACCATGCTACGGTCCAGAATCTTTGATCAATCAAGTTGATATTTTACACAAAAATGGACCCCATAAAGACGAAGATCCCTATTGTTTGGGAAGAATTATGCATGATGGGAAAGTCACTTTTTTTGCCAAAAACCGTTTTTTTAAAACATTTATTTCTCCTAAACTGATAACATTAGAGTTTTGAAATTTTGACATTATCTTTGTGGTTACAAATGGAACAAACGAAAAATATATTCAGAATTTTAAAACAACGGGATATATTTTTTTTCAATAAAATGTACAAATTTTGGATTATAATTCAATCTCAAACCTTGTGAGAGCGATACAAGCCATACTGTTTGACGGACAAGAATGAAACTATGCCTATAAATAGAACATTATGTGTAGAATGAGTTGAGATATTTTTTTTCAAAATTATATTCGCTAATGGGGCGTTACAGTACGATTTCTGTTTTCAGAAAATGTTTTTTTGACGCTAAACGGTTCATTAAAAAATAATGAAAATTAGCAATTTATAAAAAAAATCATGAAGTTTCAATTATGGGAAAGAGCAATAACGCTATAAAAACTGTTTGTTTATCTTAGACTAAGAGATCACCTGCTATACTTGTCGAATTTTTTATATTTTTTTTCATTGTTTACATTGACTTAGAAATTTTTTGAGCGAATCCACTGAGATAAAATTGATATTTATAAAGGAACAATTTAAATTGTTTATTGACTTATATTAGATGTAAGAGGAATAATATTGTTACATGTAAAAGAATCACCGCCAATAAACATAAATAAATTACCTTTGTCTTCCATGGCATGATGGATTTGTCTCATAAAATGCTTTAATAAATCTATATTTTGCACTCTTGTGCAAAACTTAATATCAGTTACAATTACATTATAATTGTGAATGCAGTACTTTTCCATGATATTGAAATGTAATGAATGGACTCTTTCCTCAAGAAAGAGGACTTACGTTTGTTGAGAAATATCTAATTTTTTTACCACTCTAGTCTAATAGTTCATATTTATTATTTTCAAAAATTGAAGCTCCCAACTATAAAAGATTTAAATTGTATTGAATAGCTGGCTTTGACTTCGATTTGAGTATGTAAACTGTCTAATTACTAATATATTTTTAGGCCATGTTCTCTTGTAGGAGAATATTTCGTATCAAGAAATGTTCACTTTGGTTTTTCAAAAATGTTATTACTGCTGTAGTTATACTAATGAAATTATTTGCATCAGCTGTGTGATGTACCAAAATAAGCTTATATATTGATATGTCCTTCAATCACTATCTGTACTCTTTCAGGAATGAAAGACTAATAATCATATCCCATTTAGATGTTTACATTATGCTTAATTGAGACGTTATATATTATATACTCAAGAAATTTGATATTAAGTTACTTATAGTAAAGTTGAGTGAAGGCAACTCCAGATTTTTTTATTTAATCTTCTTAGAAAGTCGTTAAAATATTTTCTAATACTTTATGGTAACTTAAAACATAGATATATATATCAATGCATATGCATAAACTCAAAAAGTTTACACCTAAAAACACTTTAATTGTTTGTCTGAGAGTTTATTTAGTTCTTAGGGATCATTTCCGTTTTAAATTTAATATATATATATATACATATATATATTAGTATAAATAGGGAGCAGACCTTCTTTTATACAAATTGTGTTAAACTGAATTGCCTTAATCAAACATACCTTTCTTTTTAGCAGTTTTTCGTATTTTCTAGATAATTTCAAATCATCTTGATTCAACTGGTGAATTATTTGAGCAAAACTCTGGTTGGCCATCACTATTTATTGACTAACATTTGACATGTTTCGGCTTTCTCCAACCATCTTCAGAAACAAAACAAAACTATTTTCATCGAACAAGTATGTAAAAATAACAGTAAGCTAAATAAAATTTTTCACTAAAAAGTAAATTCCACTAAGTCTAACTGTATTTTTTCTTCAATATACAAGTTTTTCTGGTTAATTTAAAATAATCCAAGTTTAATTTAAACTTCATTGTAGTATATATGTATTTTCAAGATGACAAACTGTTTTAAACATAAATTTGAACAATATGAAATTAAATTATTTTAATTTAAACTTGGAATATTTTAAATTAAACTTAGTTTATTTTAAATTATATAAAGAAAAGTTGTAGTAAGTAGCATGATATATAGTTTTAATACATCTAATTGACGAATTGTCATTCACTGGAGATGTGGTAATTCTTATATTATTTACTTATTCATATTAACTGACTAAAACCCTTTTACCCTAGTACCATGATATATAACAGAAGTAATAAGAAGCATATAATACTATGAAAATATAAAATAAGAGACAATACAGTAATATAATAAAAATAGCAATAATAGTTCACATATAGTAAAACTGTGTAATAATTAATAAATAATTGATGGAATGTTGGAAGGATTTTTTAATAAAACATAAATTAGGCATTATAAAATAATATTTTAGAACCAAATAAATTTAATTGTAACAATATAATTAGAGAAAAAAATATGAGAATAACATTGTTTAAGACCAGAAATTTTTAAGGAAAATTTTGGAAAATAGGTACAACTAGTAGACTAAATAACTGTTTTCAATTGTTTGAAAGATACTTTTTGAATGTTATAGAAGAAATTTTAATTCAATTAATAAATTAGCTGAGCCTTGAAAACGATTTTAAGGTGATTTTTTCGCTTGATATATAAAGTGGTAGTTAATTTAAATATACTATTTTCCTGTTGAGGTGTATTGGTGATAAAAATACAATATTAATGTAATATAAAATATTACCATAGAAAAGAGTGGACAGTCTAAGAACAAATTAATTAAACTCATAAAATTGAAAAGAAAATTAATATGTTGCCACTGACCATAATTAAGATGTTCAATACCTTCTGTATTCTTGCATTGTCATTCAATCAACGCAATATTTAATTTAAAAGACATATATTAACTAATTTTTTGATTTAGATAGTTTGAATTCATTTAAAACTATTAGAAATAAAAGTGACGTTATTATACAGAGACGCAATTAAAAGTGAAAAGTATTTGGAAAAAATGATTGGTTCAAATAAAATGAGCTATGATTGGTTGAAATGAAGAGCAATGATTGGTTGAAATAAAATGAGCTATGATTGGTTAAAATAAACAAGACCCATGAATCTGACATTAACTTCCATTCAACTTTTTTTAAACATCATTTCTAATCTAATTTATACTTTAATAAGAGTAACTTTGTTTTACTGGCATTATTTAATTTATAAAATCCATATTATAAGGTTTTCACTTTATTTATTATAAGGGTTATAATAATGTCAAATATAAATAAGTTACTAGAGATATTGAATTTCAGATTATTATAACAGATAAAAGGAACTTTCTATTACTGGCATTATTTAATTTCATAAAGTCCATATTACACGATTCTCTTTTTACTTTACTATAAGTAAAGTATAGTGATCGTGAAAAAATTCGATCTCGAGATTTTAACGGAATTACATGTTTTGAGGTCCCAGAAGTCGTTTTATGAGGTTTTTGCGATGATGTCTGTGTGTGTGTGTGGGTGGGTGGGTGAGTGTGTTAGCATTGCTTGTTACCATGCTACGGTCCAGAATCTTTGATCAATCAAGTTGATATTTTACACAAAAATGGACCCCATAAAGACGAAGATCCCTATTGTTTGGGAAGAATTATGCATGATGGGAAAGTCACTTTTTTTGCCAAAAACCGTTTTTTTAAAACATTTATTTCTCCTAAACTGATAACATTAGAGTTTTGAAATTTTGACATTATCTTTGTGGTTACAAATGGAACAAACGAAAAATATATTCAGAATTTTAAAACAACGGGATATATTTTTTTTCAATAAAATGTACAAATTTTGGATTATAATTCAATCTCAAACCTTGTGAGAGCGATACAAGCCATACTGTTTGACGGACAAGAATGAAACTATGCCTATAAATAGAACATTATGTGTAGAATGAGTTGAGATATTTTTTTTCAAAATTATATTCGCTAATGGGGCGTTACAGTACGATTTCTGTTTTCAGAAAATGTTTTTTTGACGCTAAACGGTTCATTAAAAAATAATGAAAATTAGCAATTTATAAAAAAAATCATGAAGTTTCAATTATGGGAAAGAGCAATAACGCTATAAAAACTGTTTGTTTATCTTAGACTAAGAGATCACCTGCTATACTTGTCGAATTTTTTATATTTTTTTTCATTGTTTACATTGACTTAGAAATTTTTTGAGCGAATCCACTGAGATAAAATTGATATTTATAAAGGAACAATTTAAATTGTTTATTGACTTATATTAGATGTAAGAGGAATAATATTGTTACATGTAAAAGAATCACCGCCAATAAACATAAATAAATTACCTTTGTCTTCCATGGCATGATGGATTTGTCTCATAAAATGCTTTAATAAATCTATATTTTGCACTCTTGTGCAAAACTTAATATCAGTTACAATTACATTATAATTGTGAATGCAGTACTTTTCCATGATATTGAAATGTAATGAATGGACTCTTTCCTCAAGAAAGAGGACTTATGTTTGTTGAGAAATATCTAATTTTTTTACCACTCTAGTCTAATAGTTCATATTTATTATTTTCAAAAATTGAAGCTCCCAACTATAAAAGATTTAAATTGTATTGAATAGCTGGCTTTGACTTCGATTTGAGTATGTAAACTGTCTAATTACTAATATATTTTTTCTCAATATACATTCATAGCAAACATAAACAGAGTACAGAAGGCAGGAAAAGGATACCACTCACTCAGAAAAAATTCGTATATATGATATTTGACAAAGGGGAAGGAAAATGATCTTATTAAATACTAAGAAGCCATAAAATTCCCAGTATAATAATTCTATAAAAGACCGAAAATGTAAAAAATAATTCAAAATTGAAATCTTTAGTTTAGAGATTAATAAATGTAATTATCGTACTACTTTAATTATAATTCATCTTAAAGCAACATTTTTTCTTCGATTTTTATGATGGTTTTCAGAGAAAGTAAGGGTATTTTCCTGTTTAAAATTTGAGAATTTTACTTTAATATTCAATGTAGAGGGATGTCAAGTGAACGATGTAAGAAATCCACTGGCAATTTGAACAGAGGCCATGTTCTCTTGTAGGAGAATATTTCGTATCAAGAAATGTTCACTTTGGTTTTTCAAAAATGTTATTACTGCTGTAGTTATACTAATGAAATTATTTGCATCAGCTGTGTGATGTACCAAAATAAGCTTATATATTGATATGTCCTTCAATCACTATCTGTACTCTTTCAGGAATGAAAGACTAATAATCATATCCCATTTAGATGTTTACATTATGCTTAATTGAGACGTTATATATTATATACTCAAGAAATTTGATATTAAGTTACTTATAGTAAAGTTGAGTGAAGGCCACTCCAGATTTTTTTATTTATATAGATACCCAAGAACATTGATATTAAGTTTACTTATAGTAAAGTTGTGTGAAGGCTACTCCAGTTTCTTTGATTGTAGATTTGTGTATGTCTAACTTAAAATCTAATCTTTGTATACAGAGGCATTTGTTTAGCACTGTACTAATAATGGTATTTTCAACTATTCTATAACTTCTAATTGCAGTATTAGTATAATACTATAATTGATATTTTGGAATACCAAGTATAATAGAATTTTTGATTCCGTCAAAGACGGGTACGTTTGCTAGTATAATATATAATGTCACATTTAAGCATAATATAAAAATTTAAATGGGAGATGTTTATTAGTCTTTGTTTTCTGAGGTAGTACAGATAATGATTGATCGATTTATCAATATATAAGCTTATTTTTGTACATCCCACAGCTGATACAAATAATTTCATTACTATAACTACAGCAGTAATAACATTTTTGATAAGCCAAACTGAAAATTTCATGAAACGAAATGATCTCCTACAAGAGAACATTGCCTTTGTTCAAATAGCCTGTGGTTTTCTAATATCGTTTACTTCACCTTCTTCTTCATTGAATATTTAAGTCAAATTTTCAAACTTAAATAAAAAAAATACCCTTATTATCTCTGAAAAACATCATAAACATCCAAGAAAAATGTCGTTTTAATAAACATCGTCAAAAATGTCGTGATTGAAGGTCATATCACTATATATGCTTATTTTTGTACATCACACAGCTGACGCAAATAATTTCATTAGTATAACTACAGCAGTAATAACTTTTTGGAAAACCAAAGTGAATATTTCTTGATACGAAATATTCTCCTACAAGAGAACATGGCTTTTATTCAAATAGCCAGTGGATTTCTTACATCGTTTACTTGACGTCATTCTACATTGAATATTAAAGTAAAATTTTCAAATTTAAAACAGGAAAATACCCTTTTTTCTCTGCAAAACAACATAAAAAGCGAAGAAAAAATGTTGTTTTAAGATGATTTATAATTAAAGATGTAGGATAATTACATTTATTAATCTCTAAACGAAAGATTACAATTTCGAATTATCTTTTACATTTTTGGATTTTTATAGAATTATTATACTGGAAATTATTAACTTCTTAGTATTTAATAAGGTCATTTTCCTTCCACTTTGTCAAATATCATATATACGAATTTTTTCTGAGTGAGTGTTATCCTTTCCTGCACAATATTACTCCTCTTACATCTCATATAAGTCAATAAACTATTTAAATTGTTGCGTTATAAATATTAATTTTATATCAGTGGATACGCTCAAAAAAATTCTAAGTCCATGTAAACAATGTAAAATAATCTGGAGTGGCCTACACTCTACTTTTACTATAAGTAACTTAATGTCAAATTTCTTGAGTATATAAAACATAACGTCTCATTTAAGCATAACATAAATATCTAAATGGGATATAATTATTAGCATTGCATTCGTGAGGTAGTACAGATAGTGATTGAAGGACATATCAATTTATAAGCTTATTTTTGTACATCACAAATAATTTATTATTTGTAAATAATTTCATTAGTATAACTACAGCAGTAAGAACATTTTTGAAAAACCAATGTAAACATTTCTTGAAACGACATATTATCCTACAAGAGAACATAGCTATTGTTCAAATAGCCATTTCAAACGATTTCAAACGATTTCTTACATCGTTTACTTGACATCCTTCTACATTGAATATTCAAGTAAAATTTTCAAATTTAAAACAGAAAAATACCCTTTTTTTCTCTGAAAAACATCATAAACAGCGAAGAAAAAAATGTTGTTCTAAGATGATTTATAGTTAAAGATGTACCATAATTCCATTTATTAATCTCTAAACGAAAGATTTCAATTTTGTATTATCTTTTACATTTTTGGTTTTTTATAGAATTATTAGACTGTGAATTTTATGTCTTCTAAGTATTTAAAAAGGTCATTTTCCTTCCCCTTTAGCAAATAACATATATACAAATTTTTTCTGAGTGAGTGTTATCATTTTCCTGCACAATATTATTCCTCTTACATCTCATATACGTCAATAAACAATTTATACTGTTCCTTTATAAAATCAATATACTCAGTGGATTCGCTCAAAAAATTTCTAAGTCAATGTAAACAATGAAAAAAAATCTGGAGTGACCTACACTCTACTTTACTATAAGTAACTCAATGTCAAATTTCTTGAGTATATAAAACATAACGTATCATTTAAGCATAACGTAAACATCTAAATGGGATATAATTATTAGCCTGTCATTCCTGAGGTAGTACTCACTATCCTGAGATAGTAATTGAAGGACATATCAATTTATAAGCTTATTTTTGTACATCACAAATAATTTATTATTTGCAAATAATTTTATTAATATAACTACAGCAGTAATAACATTTTTGAAAAACCAAAGTGAACATTTCTTGAAACGAAATAGTATCCTACAAGAGAACATGGCTATTTTTCAAATAGCCAGTAGATTTCTTACATCGTTTACTTGACATCCTTCTACATTGAATATTAATGTAAAATTTTCATATTTGAAACAGTAAAATACTCATTTTTTCTCTGAAAAACTTCTTAAACAGCGAAGAAAATGTTGTTTTAAGGTGATTTGTTAATTAAAGATGTACGATAATTACAGTTATTAATCTCTAAACGAAAGATTTATATTTTGAATTATCTTTTACATTTTTGGTTTTTAACAGAATTATTATACTGGGAATTTTATGGCTTCTTAGTATTTAATAAGATCATTTTCCTTCCCTTTTGTCAAATAACATATATACGAATTTTTTTTTAATGTTTGTTATCATTTACCTGCACAATATTATTCCTCTTACATCTCTTATAAGTCAATAATATATTTTCATTTTCCCATTAGAAACATCAATTTTATCTCAGTGGATTCGCTCAAAAAATTTCTAAGTCAATGCAAACAATGTAAAAAAATACAAAAAATTCGACAAGTATAGCAGGTGATCTCTTAGTCTAGAATAAACAAACAGTTTTTATATCGTTATTGCTCTTTCCCGTAATTGATATTTCCCGTTAATGAATTTTTTTTTATGTATTGCTAATTTTTTGTTCCATTTTTGGTCAAATTTTCATTTTTTTTAACGAGCCGTTTAGCGTCAAAAAATCATTTTCTGAAAACACAAATCGTACTGTAACGCCCCTTAAGCAAAAGTAATTTCAAAAAAAAATATCTCAACTCATTCTCCATATAATGTTCTATTTATAGGCATAGTTTCATCTTTGTCCGTCAAACAGTATGGCTTGTATCGCTCTCACAAGGTTTGAGATTGAATTATAAGTCAAAATTTGTACATTTTATTGAAAAAAAAATATTTCCTGTTGTCTTAAAATTCTGAATATATTTTTCGTTTGTTGCATTTGTAACTTCAAAGATAAAGTCAAAATTTCAAAACTCTAGGGTTATCAGTTTAGGAGAAATAAATGTTTTAAAAAAAACGGTTTTTGGCAAAAAAAGTGACTTTCCCATCATGCATAATTCTTCCCAAACAATAGGGACCTTCTTCCCTATGGGGCCGATTTTTGTGTAAAATATCAACTTGATCCATCAAAGATTCTGGACCGTAGCGTGGTAACAAGCAATGCTAACACACGCACCCACCCACCCACACACACACAGACATCATCGTAAAAACGTCATAAAACGACTTCTGGAACCTCAAAACATGTAATTCCGTCTAAATCTCGAGATCGAATTTTTTCACGATCGCTATTCTTTAGTTATAGTAAAGTAAAAAAAATCTGGAGTGGCCTACACTCTACTTTACTATAAGTAACTCAATGTCAAATTTCTTGAGTATATAAAACATAACGTATCATTTAAGCATAACATAAATATCTAAATGGGATATAATTATTAGCATTGCATTCGTGAGGTAGTACAGATAGTGATTGAAGGACATATCAATTTCTAAGCTTATTTTTGTACATCACAAATAATTTATTATTTGCAAATAATTTCATTAGTATAACTACAGCAGTAATATCATTTTTGAAAAACCAATGTGAACATTTCTTGAAACGAAATATTATCCTACAAGAGAACATGGCTATTGTTCAAATAGCCAGTAGATTTCTTACATCGTTTACTTAACATCCTTCACAATTGAATATTAATGTAAAATTTTCAAATTTAAAACAGTAAAATACCCTTTTTTTCTCTGAAAAACATCTTAAACAGCGAAGAAAATGTTGTTTTAAGGTGATTTGTTAATTAAAGATGTACGATAATTACAGTTATTAATCTCTAAACGAAAGATTTATATTTTGAATTATCTTTTACATTTTTGGTTTTTAACAGAATTATTATACTGGGAATTTTATGGCTTCTTAGTATTTAATATGATCATTTTCCTTCCCCTTTGTCAAATAACATATATACGATTTTTTTTTTAATGAGTGTTATCATTTACCTGCACAATATTATTCCTCTTACATCTCTTAAAAGGCAATAATATATTTTCATTTCTCCATTAAAAACATCAATTTTATCTCAGTGGATTCGCTCAAAAAATTTTAAGTCAATGTAGTCAATGTAAACAATGTAGAAAAATACAAAAAATTCGACAAGTATAGCAGGTGATCTCTTAGTCTAGGATAAACAAAGAGTTTTTATATCGTTATTGCTCTTTTCCGTAATTAAAACTTCATGATTTTTTTTTTATGAATTGCTAATTTTTTGTTCCATTTTTGGTCAAATTATCATAATTTTTTTACGAGCCGTTTAGCGTCAAAAAAACATTTTCTGAAAACACAAATCGTACTCTAACGCCCCTTTAGCGAATGTAATTTTAGAAAAAAATATCTCAACTCATTGTCCATATAATGTTCTATTTATAGGCATAGTTTCATTCTTGTCCGTCAAACAGTATGGCTTGTATCGCTCTCACAAGGTTTGAGATTGATTTATAAGTCAAAATTTTTACATTTTATTGAAAAAAAAATATTTCCTGTTGATATAAAATTTTGAATATATTTTTCGTTTGTTTCACTTGTAACCTCGAAGATAATGTCAAAATCTCAAAACTCTAGGGTTAGTACTTTAGGAGAAATAAATGTTTTAAAAAAAACGGTTTTTGGCAAAAAAAGTGACTTTCCCATCATGCATAATTCTTCCCAAACAATAGCAATCTTCGTCTAAATGGGGCCCATTTTTGTGTAAAATATCAACTTGATCCATCAAAGATCCTGGACCGTAGCGTGGTAACAAGCAATGCTAACAGACGCACCCACCCACGCACCCACCCACCCACCCACCCACACACACACAGACATCATCGTAAAAACATCATAAAACGACTTCTGGGACCTCAAAACATGTAATTCCGTCAAAATCTCGAGATCGAATTTTTTTACAATTACTTTACTTATAGTAAAGTAATATAAAAAATTCGACAAGTATAGCAGGTGATCTCTCAGTGTAGGATAAACAAACAGTTTTTATAGAGTTATTGCTCTTTTCCGTAATGAACCTTCATGATTTTTTTTTATAAATTGCTAATTTTTCGTTCCAATTTGGGCAAATTTTCATTATTTTTAATGCGCCGTATAGCGTCAAAAAAACATTTTCTGAAAACAGAAATCGTACTGTATCGCCCCTTTATCGAATGGAATTTCGAAAAAAAATATCTTAACTCATTCTCCACATAATGTTCTATTGTTAGGCATAGTTTCATAATGATCCGTCAAACAGTATGGCTTGTATTGCTCCCACAAGGTTTGAGATTGAATAATTAGTCAAAATGTTTACATTTTATTGAAAAAAAAATATTTCCCGTTGTTTTAAAATTCTGAATATATTTTTCGTTTGTTCCATTTGTAACCTCAAAGATAATGTCAAAATTTCAAATCTCTAGGGTTATCCGTTTAGGAGAAATAAAATAAATGTTTTCTATAAAACGTTTTTTGGCAAAAAAAGTGACTTTCCCATCATGCATAATTCTTCCCAAACAATAGGGATCTTCGTCTTTATGGGGTCCATTTTTGTGTAAAATATCAACTTGATTGATCAAAGATTCTGGACCGTAGCATGGTAACAAGCAATGATAACACACTCACCCACCCACCCACACACACACACAGACATCATCGTAAAAACCTCATAAAACGACTTCTGGGACCTCAAAACATGTAATTCTGTTAAAATCTCGAGATCGAATTTTTTCACGATCACTATACTTATAGTAAATTAAAAACCTATACTATCACCTGCCTGGTTTTCAAATTTTATTTAGTTCACAATATAAAATTACCATTTTTATTGGTGTCTACAGTGTACTTGTACTTTAGAAGGGTGAATTTAGGGCCATGGTGATAAACCCTACGTCAAGATTGGAGTGAAATTGATCGGAGCTTGAAATTTAAGAAATAATCTTTTAGATTTTTCTAAAAATTATATATTACGAAAGAAGTAGTGGAATTTCAAGCTAATAGACAGAAGAATATTAAGGATGTACAGTCAGTACTATTTAACTACGCCTGGCTAATAGGATTTTCGTGCCTGGAGATGATGAGGAGAAATGGTTCTTTAAGTTTAAATATCCTCAGAAGTAGCACCTGGTGATGGTCAATACATTATCATAGAGATAATTAGTATGTGAAGTACTACTGTCTAAAGTACTACCATTACTTTTTATACCTATTATTAATAATTGCATAATTTATCTTTCCTATAAACTATAATTTATACAACATACATTCCAAAATGAATAAATAATCTTACGATGCGTAAGAAGATAGTAACAATTATGGATCTTTAGAATAGCAAAGTCAGCATCAAAGAACACTTGCTACCTATTAAAAGAATAATAACAATAATAAACACAAATTCTGGTAAAGCAGGATTCAGGGTGAACTCGATTCAAATTTTATTATGGACTGGACTACCCGTGACCCTTTGAATCACTCAGAAGTTATAACAACAGTTATTGAAATCAATACACTGAACATGATTGCAGGGATAATTTTAATTGCTGTTTCTTGTTATGAAGGCACAGAAACAGATTCTTATATGTCCCAAGCTTTTGATATAGTATTCGTAACATGATTCAAGATATGTATACAGTAAGTGTATTTAGCACTTAAAAAAATCTTTTATTTTATCATATAAATAAAACATCAATTCAAGTTATATACACAATGAAATATGTTCAAAACAAACAAAACGTGTAAACTGAAATATTCAATCAAAATATTGATTTCAGATTTCGGCAAAAGTCGAAAGTTTTTTTAAGAAATGATTTTTGCTATTATAACAATGCGTTTAAATTTCCAAATATAAGACAGAATATAAAGTAACTAGACTACCCGTGATCTTTTGTGTCACTCAGAATTTATAACAATAGGTATTGAAATTAATTCACTGAACATGATTGACATGGACAATTTTAATTGTTGTTTCTTGTTATTAAGATAGGGAAACAGATTCTTAGAATGCCCAATTTTTGATATAGTATTCTTAACATGATTCAAGATATATACACAGTAAGTATATTTAGCAAAATAAAAAGAATTTAAAAAAAATCATTTATTTTATCATATAAATAAATAAAACATTAATTCAAGTTATATACACAATGAAATTTATTTAAAAGGAACGAAATTTGTAAATTAAAATATTCAATTTTTACCTAATATAAAATAACATTAATATATGGAATGTGCCTTTATAATATTACCTCAGAATATTCGTATTTTATCTGACAATTATGTTGAAGTTTGTTTTTAAAATTATTCATTTTTAAACTCTAATGTAGTAGTTTATTATATATTTCTTACATTTATTTATAACACACTTGCACTGATGTCATCAGCGAGCACGCAAGCCTCTGGGCTACTCTGGCTCGATGCCTTTATTTTATTACCCGTGTTTATATTAAGCAAATTTTAAATTAACTTTTTTTTTGTGTTACATTTATATATAATATATTTTCACTATTGTCATCGACGAGCACGCAAGACACTTGCTACCCTGGCTCCAATTTTGGGAATATAGTGATAATTTTCTTTTATTTAATATTATTCAGGTAATAAATAATACTTATTTAATTTCAGGTCTCTATCTCCACGGAAAATGGGTGAACAAACAAACCAATTCACGAACTTTAAAATAGAGATAAGGCTTCTTTATCACGACAAAATATCAGAGGGCAGGCATTTAAAAATTAGAGTTTAATAACTGCCAGAATGAAAAGATAAATTTTCAATATTTGCAATATTCTTATCAAACCCAGCAAGAATGGTGGAGAATCAGCTAAATTGAAGAGGTCTCCGAAGAAGCATCATGTTTTAATTACCAAAACTTAACTGGTTTTAACAGATAGTAGGAGAAATCAACATTCCTTAATGTAAAATATTTATAAATTTCCACTTTTGTACAACATGAATCTTAAAAATGCTAATACTTAGCAGCTTAAGATTAAAATCATAATATAAACAGTTATTGAAAAAATTTACTCAAGGAAAATGAAAAAAAATTGAATGTTTTACGCTCGACTTTATAGAAAGTAAATTCATTATCAGAAAAATGAATAAGCAATTTAATTTTAGTTTTATGTATTCTATATGGTAAGTATATTTAGGTAATTATAATTTGAAATGTAATTGTCATGTTTGAATAGAATAATTGACGGCTAGTTACGGTGTGAGCGTGCTGCATCTCCTAATGACTTAGATTCAATAATGAAAAGAACAGCTGGCATTAGCGACGACTTAAATCTTCTGAATAAGCTAATTACATTCCCATTACAAGGCAAGGTAATTAATATAATAGGTAACTATAAGTACGTTGTTAATCATTAATTAAACCTATTATTAATCTACTCAGTGAACGAATGGAAGGTATGAAAGATGTAACCGAACAGTTCTCAATTAGGAGCGGTAAAGTTTAAGTAGTTAATTATCATAACCACTTTGTGTTGGCTATAATTTGAAAGAGTTTCTACAATCATAATAAATGAATAGCAAAGTTATAATTCAAACGGTTGCAATGTCCGGTCAGCGTCTGTTTCGCAATGACGGTAAATAAGTCGTAAGGCCAATCTCGGTCTACGGCAGGAATTGAAGTGAGTGAGACCAAGTGTTTCTCTCATGGTCAACTATGTATGTTCCTTGCTCAACAGTCAGAGATTCCGACTCGCAGTTCTCCATGCACCTGAAGGATAGACAGCTAACGTGGTGTATACAGAGGTACTTACTTAACACTGTGCAAATAAATATATTTTTTCCTATTCTATAATTTTTGTTATAATATTTTGAAATACCACGTATCATCTTTTGTAAAACACCCATCGAAGACGGGCACGTCTGCTAGTTACTGTATAAAATAATGATAGCTTTAATAAATCAACTTAACTCAGTTAATATGTGAACGGTTAACAGATTATTGGTCATATAAAAACTGCTCATTAGTCTTGTGATTTACCCTCTGGCGTACATATAATATATGTCTTGGTATAACACAGCAGAATATATATATTATTCTTATTACATATTAGTAACTCTTAGGACTAACTCTCTCTGTAGTTATTAGTCTTACATAAGGCGGCCACCAGAGTGCGTGTGTGTTCGTCGCAATCGACCGTCCGCTCAGTTAGCTTCAGCTACTCAAAGGAACTACTTCTGCCCGATGACGACGAATGTCGAAATATCGTTGTGAGTCTTTTTTGTGTGTGTTTGTATCAGTTTTTCTCTTTCTTCTAGATATTAAAAACTTCTTGGGTGAATTTCTGGTTTAAATAAGCAATGTGAAGACAGTGATGTTTTTCTTAAATTAAAGATAAGCGGTGCGTTAATCATGTTGGGTGATTAGCATCACAGTTTGAGGTTTGACTGACTACTCACTGGGTTAAATATGGATTTTAGGAAGGATAAAAGCATACATTATGAAAATTATATTGAATTGTGATTGAATTTCGCTAAAGTTTGAGTAATTTAAGAACACTATATCTTAAGACTTCAGGAAAGAACAATGGAATAAGGAGTCCGAATAACGGTTTAGAAATGTATAACAGATATAATTAAATCATTAGTTGTGCAATCCGTAATTGTGTGGTATTTACTCATTCTGAGGTAAAATGGATAAACCAACAAAAGTCTCCACACAAATGAAGTTTTATTCAACGCGTTTCGAACACTGTGTTCATCATCAGGAAGACACTATAATACAAATTATATCTAATCAGTTACTATATAATTGAATAAAATTCAATGATAAAATTGAATTTTATTATTTCACTCTAATTTTGTAACTGATTAGATATAATTTGTATCATAGTGTCTTCCTGATGATGAACACAAAGTGTTCGAAACGCGTTGAATAAAACTTCATTTGTGTGGAGACTTTTGTTGGTTTATCCATTTTACCTCAGAAGAAGATATAATGAAATAGAAGAAATCATGATAACATCAAGTAGTTGGAAATAATGATTTGAAATGATTTAACTGAAGTACAGACAGCTGGTTTACAATGTTTGCAAGCATTCTTCTTGCTAGGGAGGGTTGGAGGGAAGACACTGGGTGGAGCGTTATAATATTCAGGACCGCCCCAGATGGCTCGGCTCGCTCCTGAATCACTCACCCACCTCACTTGCTCTTATTAATGCCAATAATCAACTCCCCGACTATTAACAGCCTAGCATTTCATACACTATCATGATCCTAATGTGGCTAAGTTTGTGACAAACACTGTACTTTAAACAAGATAGATCCCTCAATTCGAAAGCATAATGAATTGTACCTGAAATAAGGAATTCGTTAAAAAAAAGAATGAAATATATCGTATTTGTATGGTTTTATTAAAATAATTTCATCATTAAACAAGAAATAAGCTATCAGGTAATTTGATCAAAATGTTTAAAGTTATAAAGCGTATGATTTTCGGTTGAAAAAGTTTAACTATGGATGACTAGAGAATACTAGGGTTATTCAAATAAAATGATAAAGAAATTATGTTAATTTTATAAAAAGAATAAAATTTTTGACATAAAGGAAATGAGAGGCAACATATGTTGAAGAGACAGTAAACAAAGTATAGTGCACTTTGCAATACCTGAACTGGACAAATCAATAACAATGACCATATATTAGCTATATATATCACTGAAGTCAATTTGGCAACCCTGACTCTTATATCTGTTCTATAATATGAACAATGGAGAGAGAGTATCCCTAATAGCTCTTCGAGGATATCGGTCAGGAAGTAATCGTATTGTAAGTTGATATTTTGATCTGATTGTTATTCATAATAATAAAATTACAAATTAATATTTTGTATAAATCATATAACAATCCCTCATCAGCTTCACGATTCTAGCTACATTTTTTCACAATTTCTCAGTAGTTTCTTGGCTAAACAATAATAAAATATAATAATAAAATAATAATAAAATAATAAAAACATATAATAAAAAGTGTAATCAAATTTGGTTTGTTAGCTCAGGAATAAGTTTATAGTAGTCCTTCTCAGCGTATAAATGTGCACTCTCATAATAAAAATTAGTGAAATTGCTTTATCCATTCGTGACTAATATTATAAAAAGTATAATTAAAAAATTTTAAAATGTATTATTTCTTAAAGAGAGAGTCTAAGTATTTTTTGTATTGACATATAACTTTCTTTCTTATAGGTCAATATTATCTGATAACTAAACATTTCTTGCCCGAGCAATAAAAATTTACTTTAAATATCCAATATCATTATTATAAGACAAAGAATTTGTCAGTTTAACATGGCATGTTGTATGGTCACATGTAACATTTTTGATTGGCACTTACAAACTCACTGGCATCATCCATAATGTGTTAAACATGGATTCAAAGTGCATTAAACATATAAATGCGGGAACATTTTGAAATATACTGTTCTCTTGATGATTACTATACTTCACTCACATTATAGTGATAATTATAATTAACAACAGAACAGACTTGCATGGTGTTTTGTAGTGGTCTAGTGAAATAATATAAAATATTCAACTGGAAAATGCAAAAATAAAAAAGAAAATCTTAACAAAAATAAATATATTTAGTTATTACCTTGTTAGATGTGTAAAACTATAGATGTTATAGTTGAAATACATATTCATACTATGTCGAAAATTTCAATTTTATGAATTTTAAAAATACCATTAATAAATAATTCCATAATGAAATTATTATCACCAGAAGTTATTATCAAAAATGTTTGAAAGATTAGAAAAGAGTGAAAAGTAGCAAACAATAACGACTAAAGTAAAACATAAAACTTTCAGCGATATTTAATGCAACAATAAAAAGAAATCACACTTATTGGCCACTCCATGAAATTCCACTTGTGTTAAGCTATGCAGTGCTCACTGCTTTTCTTTTTCTTCCTTTAATAACAAATGAAGTCATTTTCATTCTTTACCCACTATTGTGGTACCTTCTCTAACCTTAGCTTAAATTCATATTTTAAAAGTGCCTACTGTTTAAGTAAATATTACTTTTCTTCACGATTGTTTGTCAGGAGTAAACAAGGTCTTTAATGAAATAAAACGTTTAAGTGAGGAAGTTTGTTCTAAGTGGTTTACTTCTTTCTATATTTCATATCATGACAAAACAGTTCATAAGCTGACTAAAAGATATGTAATTCTAAAATATCTCCTTTCAGAAAGTTTTACAACCGAAGGTTTTTTTTTTAAGTGATGTTGTTTTTAAGTTGTATTTGGTGTTAAATTATGTTAGTTATTTATAATTCTGAAAGTGAAGTGTTGTATTCTGTGTGAGAGAAAAACAAAGCTGAGATGAAAGAGAGCGATGATAAGACAGAATAATTGAAGGATAAGCCAGAGGAGAGGCATGCTTGCGAGTGCAAGGTAATTCGCCAGCTAGCAAAAAGGCACCCCCAAATAGCTCAATTTCCTCTTTTTAACCACCTGTCTCCCCTGATTCGCCCTCTCTCCCTCAACACTTTCTTTGAAATAACTACAGCCTCCCAGCATGTACTCTTCATCATCACTTACGTTTTCAAAGATTCATATCACCTATTTATAAGACAGTCTAAAAAGAATACGAAAACAATCCTCACTAGCTGACAAACACATGCAGAGCCTTAAAGAACATTGGTGTTGAACTGAATATGAGTTGTCAAATGTTCTGAGCAAATATATTGCCAAATTAAACCTATCGTTAAATATAAAATCTATGCCCTCATTACTGTCCTGTTATTTCATATATTACCTAGTGGTTATTTTTTGTATGTTTTTTAAAAGGGCAGGTACACATTTTTAATAATAATTGTTGATTCCATGAATCAATTCAGTAATTACATGTCAATTATTTTTAATTAACCATTTTTTGCGAATTTCCTTCAAATATTTCATTCATTCCTGATATGTTCCAATAATAATATTCTCGGTACTTCCGTGGTATTTATACATTATAAAGATGTGAATGTTCTACTTCCAAATTAGATGATATTGGAATTATAAGAATGATTATGGTAATTGCAGTAATAATTTCTTTAAGTATTTTTAAAGTATTAATTTGTGTTAAATTTGCAAATTTCGATCGCACAGAAATCAATAGCAAGTCAATCTCAAAAGTCTTGTCATAAATTCTGTCGTAGAGTTCAATAAATTATTGCGAGACACAGGCCCCACAAGATGGAAGTGCAGCCGAAATGCCGAGCACAAATAAATAATTTTAAAGTTAAAAATTAAGACAGGCAATTATGCAGAATTTTTGTCATTATTGAATTGAAGGAAAATGGGAATTAGAGTGCACTGTTACAATCATTCCATATTCTCCATGGTTGCCAGGTTGCCATTTTTCTATCCATCAACGACAAATTTTTCTTCTTTCATGTGGTTGGCATTAAAAAAAATACCTGTTTTGCATTTTCCTGTGGTTGGCTCTTCTTTGACTCTTTTTGCAGGGAAATAGTCCGCGACTCACCCAAGTAAAAAATAACAGACTCCAATAATGGACATTTTATCAAATAACCTATGCAAAACGGCTTCTTTTGATGAAGTTCCAATAATTCTCAACGTTCAGATTACGGCTGCAGCTTTTGATAACTCGGTCCTCAGTGACCTGACACTAACACCTTAGGAAAAGATTTACTTCAGTTAATATTGACTTCTTCATGCCTATAGCTTAATCCAACCGGAAGCTACTTATATCTTTGAAAATTGTGAAAAACTATAATAAATAAAGCGTATCAATTTTATACTAAGAGTACTTAAAAGTCAATGAAATTATTAATGGTTTATGATTCATAATGTTATTAAAATTTAAACGATCTTTGACTCTTTTATTTGATTTTATAAATCCACAGACCTTTTAATAAGATTCTTTATTACTAGAACATATAACATAGCGCAACTGAATTACCTAAATATGACCAGTGTTGGAAAGGCGGACCCAGGAAAGATTTTGCACCGGCACATTTCTTTCCTCTCAGAGTCCTGATGTATAAAATATTTTATTGGAATTGACTTGCTACTGTAAATCGATTGTAGAACTTATTGTTAGAGCACGCTTATCTTCGTTTTTTAACTTCCAGGCAATTCCATAATTAAAGAGACCAATAGATATAGAAATGAAACTCTTTTTAAGAGGTATCTTTCCTCCTAAAAGATTAAAGGACAGGTACACATTTCTTTATTTTAAAAACTTCAGTAATAAATTTAAAGATGGTCAATCACTTGACGTTTACAAATTAGTTGAACGTCGTTGTGTGAACAACAATCTGAATATAAAATCCTCCCCAAATCTTTTCTGGAATGATTTCAATGGCCTGCAGAAAAAGTGACTGTCCCGAAGAAGGAGAAAGGAAGTCACTTTCTCCCAAAACGTAGGAAGCCTGAATGAGCATTATCAATGATGGTTTGTGTAGATTCTGCAAAGAGGAAAAAAAGAGCTGCACCTGCTGGCTGACTGTCAAGCAATTTTCCTGCACGGAGGTATGTGCTTCGGAACACTCCACAAAACCATAGAAAAACTTTTACCGCTGCACCCAGCAAAAAAGTACTGAGTTTCTTAGAGGCGTTGAAGCTAACTGCTAGGGTACTTTAGTATAGAAGGGGGGAAGTACAGCAGTTTTTTTAAGACAGAGTGCTATAGTCACCTTAAAAATAGTAATAATAATAATAATAATACACTCGAAAACGATCCTAGAATCTCAGCGCAGACGAGCGATGTCCTGGTTGGCCCGTTCAAAGATCAATTCCTTCACTTGATACTCGCATTCGCAGCGTCATTCCAGCAGATCAACGTTTTATATTTTGATATATCACAATAACAGTTGCAATACATTTGAATAAGTTCAGTACAGTAAAACAAGTGCAAGAATCTAGGCCTAAACATTTAATGGAAAAGTGACTCAAAAAAGAGGGCAGAGACTTCCTAGTTTCAGATTTAAAAAGAAATAGTTCACTGTTGGAATATGCGTATTAGTATTGTTGGAATTATATGGGGAAATTGAATCATTCATACTTCGTGTAAATGCCCACATCTTTTCCCACATCAGTTTGTCTCTTTAATATTTGAATATCTCTAGAATATATGTATAGTTAACTTCTTCACAATAAACACAAAGTAGGTTAATATAAGGTTAGTCTTAAAATACAAGGTAATATAAAGGCGCAGAGGATATTAAATTCTGATTCAGTTTCATTTGGAAATATTTATTTGGTTATATATAATATAACTGGAAAATAGGATTACAGTGTTAGACTTGCAATGGATTTTGCTGTTTTACAAATGCGCCATTATAATAAAACGAAAATTTGTTTGCTGTGAATGGTCATAGTGAGTTAGAAGTGTCATTGGTTTCCAATCCTGTACCAAGTCTAATTAGTTAGATCTCACCAGTGATTTTCACCCAGTTGACATATCCAGGCGTTCGTTCTCTTTCTCAATACGAACCTTCTTTTAATTTTACTGTTTTAAACTAGCGATATATAATAAAGGAGGGGCTTTAAACTAATAACAAAAAGTACGGTTAAGGGGTTAATATAAAAATACAAAGTAGTGAGCCCCATTGTAAGTTGATTATTGTTTCGATTTTGATATTTCAACTAATTGTTACTGTTGTGCCCACAAGTATGATACCTAATATTCCAACTGCACCTAAAATTAAATATTAAATTCCAATTAAAGTGGCGGAGAAGGGTTGTATTGATACAATTTCTAGATATTATTTCAAGACTATGGCTGTCTATTGTACTTCCATTATTGTGAGTAAGTAAGTAATAATAAAGCGATTGATTAAACTGATTATCCATAAGTGCGATTATACTTAATTTGCTGGTTGAATGCAGACCACTCTAAATATCTTTAATATTTTAATAATGGTATATATGTACTCTATTAAACCTTCACAGGAAAATCTAGAAATAAATTGGTAAAAATGGTAACCTTTCTGTAGGTCGAAAAAAAGGGGCCTATGGAGTGGAGAGGGAGATGACAGGTTGATTTGGCAGAGAGCACGTAGCGGCACGTGCTCCTGGCTAACAGAAGAGTTAAGACTCCGGTAATGCACTTCTCAAATAAAACTTGCAACTAGGTTCATGAGATTCTTATCTTGACAACAGGACGCGTTCGGCCAGCGCTTATTCGCCCATAAACGCATGTATTCAGCCCACAACACTCTTTCTCAACGGGAAAGTTGTGCTACAAACATGTTCAGGCACATTTGTGTGACCATACTTAACAATAATCTCATTTAAAACTCACTTTTGCAAGCAGTAATTCTTGGAGATTTACTCAAGATCCGGTTATAAGTGTACTGGTCTACTGAGTTAGTCTGCAACTCCAGCGTAACTGTCTTTCTTAATATAAGGGATAACGCTTCACCACAAGTCAACAGCTGGTAAAGATTCTTAAAAACTATTACCGACCTTCAGTTCTGCTTAATAGTATAATTATTTTTGCATAATTATTAACAATTATTAAAAATAAAACCATGGTATTGAAGAGGTTAAATAGACGGAAGGTCACTGCATTGAATGACGGAAGTACACTAGTATTTCAAGTATTGTCTTAGTTTAAGTCAGCCAACATAGCAAACATCATTCTGTGTTTAATCCAGTCCACAGATAGTGCAGAATTACACGAGAAATTATTATTAGTTCTAATGTAGGCGTAGGCATTAGTAAGGAAATAAAGTAAAGGTTTGGCTTTATAGTAAGTTTGATACAATCGGCATCTGGTGAGCAAGATCACAACTCAGACTGTTACTTCACTGAACCCTAGTACCAACGACTCCTCAAAGGATAACTCATATTCCATTGATCTTGCTAAAATGAGAGACCTCCGGGAAACGTCTTTAAATATTTACGGGACCGTTATCCACTCATTTTGCAGCATAAAGCGGGCTGGTGCCACCAGTTAAATATGAATAAGGAGTATGGGAGATAAAACAGATGAGGGTCGATTCAACTCACCCAAACAGTGATTAATTATTTAGGTGACGAGAAACTCGATATCTGTGTCACGGAACACTGACAGCTCCAGCGTCTGCCTTCATCCCAATGCTTTATAATGTTCTTCATTCAGAAACAAACAAAAGTCCTAACGAAAAATTTCCTGAAAGGTCACAGAGATCATCGCCATGGTGCGCTAAAAGTGACAGTCAATACAAACTGCTATCATATTTAGCCTATCATTACTTTTTTTTTGTTACAATACTAAAGGTGTAAAATTAAGTAATGTCTACATAGTACTATATATATGTCTGTACCTTTTCTAGGTTTGCTATTTATTCCCAAATAACTTAAAAATTGTGAGAAAAATGTTTACAAGCTACTTGAGGTCGACTTTAGGAGGCATAGTCAGATTAAATTGGTTGTAGCCGAGCCAAAAAGTTTAACATCACGGTGAAGATACCATTCTTAATTGTGATTAAGAAGCCACGAAATCTCCCTACTATTTTTTGTCGTTATCAGGTAGGTCATGTGAGCAACTCACCATGAAGATTGTATATTCGTAAATATATATATCATCTCAAAAACAAAGAAAAGCAACACACAGAGAAAGAGACACACTTACAAACTCAAATTTTCGAATGATCCGTCTACTGGAGAAAATAGAATGGGCGACCAAGTACGCCGGCTGTTGTCGGATCATCCGAAAATTTGAGTTTGTAAGTGTGTCTCTCTCTCTGTGTGTTGCTTTTCATTGTTTTTGAGCTGAATAGCGTCCAGTTTGGAACTGTTTTTCGAATTTTACGTAAATATATATAGATATATAAACGTTTCAGGGCAAACTACAGATAACAGTAAGTATGTACATTTACTTACTGTGAGCCTATAATTTCAAATTAAAAAGGTACATAACAGAGATAAATAAATAAATAAATATATATACATTACTAAATAGAAGGCATTGTTTTGACTGCGTGAAATTACATGAAATGTCTAAACTTTAGATTGCCAAACTAACATTTAAAATATAAAATTAATATTTATTCTTAATAATCATTAGTCACAGTTAACAACTTAACACTTAATAACCATAATTATGAACTTTAACACTGTTTTTATTACCTAAAAATATGACAAACTCTATTAGGATAGAATTTGAGTGTTAGTATGAAATATGTTAAATATGGTTCAATCAAAATATCCTTTAAATTGAACAGAGCATTTATTGTGTATGATCAGCTTGAAATACAATATTCTGGTGCCCCAAACGTCCGACCTGTCTAATCTACATCTGGGGAGGTAGGAGCTAGGTTTACACTCTGGCTGTCAAACATAAGCCAGGCTACCAAAAGCACCATAACTTAGAAATTCGGTGAACAAACATTCCATGTATCAAATATACAGACTTCATAAACTAGAGAAGCCTGATGTTATTAACCCATTATCATTGCAATTATATGTCAATAAAATCTAAGGGTAAATTTTACAGTACATGTTACATCAAATTTAGGAACTTGTTATTTCACTCTATATACCAATATTTCAAACTCCAATGTCTCTCCAGTTTGAAACAACAGTTTTTAAAACCACTCAGTATTTAAATAATGAAATTAGGTTGCAGATTTATCAGATATTGTGACACCGAGTTCTCCAAACACAATCCAAAGTTAAGCATGGGCAATGGTTCTTAACAATCAATGAGAAAATCAGGTAGTATCCGGAACACCACATCAGCAATCATGTGAATCTAATAATCTGTTTTAATTCTACGTATAACATTCGCATTTAACATTTCAGTCATTCAACTGTAAAGACATGGATAGGGTTTATCATTTTCTGGTGAGATATTTGAAAATAAATAGATTAAAATTTTATGGAACGTCGAAGCTATTTAACAAGTTTTTGGGATGGAACTAACGAGATGATTGGAATAAGTGAGATAACAGCTTCATGCAGGCTCCCGGTATCGTTGGGGGGATTAATATTTCCATTCAATCTAATTGTTACGTCGGCATTGCTGGCCCTACATACAGACCTACCGACAATGTGCACTATATTTTCCAAAGCATACAACCATTATATCACTATCATATATATGATTTTATTATATATATATATATATATATATATATATATATATATTAGTATAAATAGGGAGCAGACCTTCTTTTATACATATTGTGTTAAACTGAATTGCCTTAATTAAACATACCTTTTTTTTGAGCAGTTTTTCATATTTCCTTGCTAATTTTAAATCGTCTTGATTTAGCTGGTGGATTATTTGAGCGAAACTCTGGTAAGCCATCAATATTTAATGATTAACATAACATAACATAACATAACTTGACATGTTTCGGTTGTCTCCAACCATCATCAGAAATTATTATAAAACGTTACGTGAACACACAACCACAATGCACAAACAACAACTCTCTAGAAAGATGCTCACGGATAACACCAAAATATTCAGACTTGAACAAGATCAAAAGAGATTGCAATTATTGGAAGCACTTCTGATTCTGGATAAAAAGCCTAAATTAAACCAGCAGCAGACAGGTAGCACACGTCAGCTCAAACTGCTAGGTTGAATGGCCCCCTCCATCCTAACTTAAATGTTCCTAGTGTTAGATTTAGGGATATTTATTTTAGTGTTAGACTTAGGGATATTTATTTTTTAGTGACCAATTTTATTTAACTCACTGTTATGTTTACATACTTCTTCCATGAAAATGGCTTTGTTTTGTAACGTTTTATAATAATTTCTGATGATGGTTGGAGACAACCGAAACATGTCAAGTTATGTTATGTTATGTTAATCATTAAATATTGATGGCTTACCAGAGTTTCACTCAAATAATCCACCAGCTAAATCAAGACGATTTAAAATTAGCAAGGAAATATGAAAAACTGCTCAAAAAAAAGGTATGTTTAATTAAGGCAATTCAGTTTAACACAATATATATATATAGTTCAATGTACATAAAGAAACATAGAGAAATTGAAAACACTAACTTACAGTCTCTAATTTTCGGTTGAACCGTCTTCAGGAGAGATAACAGAGGGAAACCAAGCGCACTGGTACAGAGACAGTGTACAATGTGATAAGTGATTAGTACAGAGACCGTGATTAGTGTTTTCAATTTCTCTACGTTTCTTTATGTACATTGAACTGTATTTGTCCATTTCGGATCGTATTTTCATCGAAAAAGTGTGTATATATATATTATTTTATCATTTACCAATTAAAAGAAAGGGCTTCACGAAATAAATATATTCTAAACTATATTCACAAAAAGAACACACAGAAATTATAGAAACTTACTACTATATTTCGATGACCTCGTCATGAAGAAAATAAATGTGACTCACTCCGAAGACAGGCAACGACTGGCTGGTGGCCTTGAAGAAGCACTCAAATAGTATAGCTAACTTACGGAGGGAGGGAAGGGAAATATTCAAATAAAAACTATTAACACATTGTAAAAAACCCAACGAAAAATAAAAATAAGTAAGTAAACCAAAGTACATTAAGAGACCAAAATAAATAAAATGAATAATCAACGATTGAAGTCCAGGAGCAGATCTACCTCCCAGAAGACTAATAAGTACTTCCTCTGAAGCTCTCAGAGTGACTTTTGAATTAGCAGTCTGTTTCATCTCTGTGTAGTTTTTTATAAATATAGAGTATTTCACCAGTATATATATCTATAAAATTTGCGAATATTAAAACAAAAATCAGGATGGAAATTCATGATCCAAATTTATTCTAAGTAAACGTAACATAAAATTTGCTAGCGATGAATTGAGTTTTTGTTTTATTTTAATGTGGCTAACACGGTGACGTAATAGCAAGCTCATAAATAATAAATAATGATTTCATTTGTTTTAATGTGGCTAAGTTAATTTTAAAATTGAAATAATTGATCTCGAACCCTCAAGAAAACTATTTTTGAACTGATTTCTGGTTAAGAAAAAGGCATATTTCAGTAATCTAATTTGAGTGATATTAACAACAAAATATCATGTGTGCTGTTAAACTCTTGAGTTAATTAAGGCTCTTACAGTTTGAAACGAAGAAAAAATGAAATAAGAACAAACAGGAAGAATTAGGCAGAGTTAATACTGGGGTGATAGTTTTAAATTCATTAGATTTGCAAGGGTAGCAGTCAACTCTGGTTTCTCTGAAAGCGACTATAGATTTGTTTAACAATTCCTAGAGGGTCAAAATTAGCGAGGAAAGCTGCTGGAAGCAGAGCAATGATTCAATCAGCTCGGCGAACCCTCGTCAAATCCATACATTGAAATGACCCTGTTTTCTTGTCAGAATTCTATTTGGCTGACCGGAATCCTAATGAAGTCGGACAACCTACTCGCTCACATACATACAAGTGCCAATGCTGCCATGACAGCCTTTCAACCCACAACTCCGAACTCATAATATAAAGCCTTGCAAATAAATTATAAATAAACAAAGTAAAATATTATTTTATTTGACTTCAAATTTAACTAACAATTCATTTTTGCCTTAGAGAAAACATATTGTACATGAACCCCGCCATGGGAAAACAAGAGATAATTTAAAATAACACGAATTTATCAACATTTCAATAGAAGGATCATTTGAATTCGTCTGTGAATTTGTATGTTTTAAACAGTAGCATCTGGTTCAAAACGCAAAGGATTCAAAACATGCACATTAATAGTATTTATTCAGCTCACTTCATTACACTCCCAACATCTCAGTGAAATTTTCCTAATATATTTGAACTCAGAATGAATTGAATAAATTATATCCTCCTTTAGAAAAATTTTTTAAAAGGTTCTCAAACAAACCTTTTGTTGGGGGGGGGGGGGGGGGGGGGGGGAAGAGAAACAGATGGGAGAAAAGGATTACCGTGATTGATATTAATCTAGTCATCATAATTATATTACGTCTAGTTATTGGCTTGTCATGAACTAATGGTTTGCTTTGTCCCTAAATGTTTAAATTTACTAGTTTGCTAAAATTAAGCATCCGATGATTCCTTCCTTTTAATACTCTATTTATGGGGTTTAATACTTGTTTCCCGCCCTTTACTCGTTTGCCCATAACGCTTAACCCTGCTGTCATGACAAGTGCAATGCCAACATGATTACCACTCATCTAACCATCCCTTTATGTGCCACTATTCTTGAAGACAGTAGTAATACCAGACTAATTTAACAAGCAAGAACTGCTCACCAGTGAACAACTAAAACAGAATGGAAGTAATTTAGCAGGGTGCAAAGGCAACCTGTTTCTCTCTTCTGTTTCATTATTTAAGTTTCTTTTAACTTCTCTCTATATACCATCAATAAAAGGTTTAGGGTACTTTAATTTAACAATAGAGTAGATTGCCTTAATTCCCTTGTCCAAAAACTGTTCAGTACAGATCTTAAAAGCTGTCAACATCCTCTTGAGCAGAGACCTCTTCGGGTAGATCATACAGTAGTGGAGAAGCTGAGGAAAAGACTTACAAGTCAGTAAACAGAGTGATCAGTGACAAGGAAGCAGTTCATTATCCAACTGAATTTCATGACACCGTGACTGCTCCTGGGCTACCTGCTCATGACTTAAAACTTAAAGTAGGTGTTAAATCATGCTGTTACGAAACTTAAGTGCCCCAAAAATATTCAATGGGACACGACTCCGAATTCGTTCTTAGAACAGATACATCATAGAGGCTGATATGATGACTAGGTGTAATACTGGGAAGTCAGTGTTTATACCACGGATATCATTGATACATGACGGTAAATAAGTCGTAAGGCAAACTCTGTCTACGGCAGGAATTGAAGTAAGTGAGACCAAGTGTTTCTCACATGGTCAACTGTATGTTGCTTGCTCAAGAGTCAGAGGTTCCAACTCTCTGTTCTGCCATGTACCAGAAGGACAGACAGCTAATGTGGTGTATACAGAGGCACTTACTTAACACTGTGCTAATAAATATATTTTTTTCTATTCTTAAATTTTTCTAATAATATTTCGAAGTACCACGTATCATCCCGTGGTATGAATTCGGCATGAAGTTTTGTATAATATCCGTTAAAGACGGGCACATCTGCTAGTATAATAATATGATTTATTCCAGCACAAAAGTAAGTATAAACAATTTACAAACTAGGAACAGGTCAAAGAGTAGATCGAGAAGAGTCCATCATTAAACGCAATAATATTCCATAGTTTTACCCTTCTTTTTGCTCACTACATGATCGGTTGATCAGCAAGTTTAACGTTCTGAAAACTTCTTTCATTTCATTTACCAACGTTTAATCTTTCATTTACACCAACGTTTAATTCTATGTTTTTCTCAGTTATTTTGAAAAGAAAGTAATACTAAAAACCGCTTAGAACTTTTTCATTTGCAAGTGTGTGTGAGAGAGAGCATGTCGCAAAAACTAAATGAGTATTGTTTATTAGAATCAACATTACTGTTCTGGCAGTATACGCCACAATATCTCTCCTCCATTTTGAAGCATTGAAGTGAGCACATTGAAAATGGGCACACACTAAGTTTACGGCCCCAGTAGACAATGAAAAAAAGAGGAAAATCCAAACCTGAAATCTTTTTTTTTAATACGAATTTTTATAGGCCATTATTTTAGGGAGCCATAACAGCTGAGTCTGAACACAAATATTTCTTCTGAATTCAACAGAAAATACATGTCCTTTAGACAACTCCAATCACAGGAATACTATTTTTCTGCTTCTATATTTGATTCACTTTAGTAGTGCAGAGCTTTTGAGATTTCCTCACTCATTCGCACCCCTCTATACTATCATTTCAACCGACCATTCATACTGACTTGCATCCCAGTCCGTATATGTACATGAAATGAATAAAAATTTACTAGAGAATGTTAAAACAGTCTCAAAAGTTGAAACAAAATCAATGCCCAAATTAGAAAAAATGACAATTCAATATTAGCATATAAATACTACAAAAAATAGATACTGCTATTTACAAAAAAGTTAAACTAAGTAAAAAATAATTATATATGGATATGTATAAAACTGAAAGGTAGAGGACACTAGATAAAGAACAGAAAAAGAGTGTAAATAATAATAAAAAATCACTGCATTTAGTTAAATGATTAATGAGCCCAGGTAAAACATCAAACAACAAATATAAAGAACCCTTTGTTCGATTTCAAGTAAATTCTATTAACTTATTCAAAAAATAATAATGATAATTCATTGTACATAGAAGTAAAGTAGGACAAACACTCAGAATAACGGAGGCTTGAGTTCACCAAGACAGTTGTTAATAATAATTTATTATATCAGACTACCCGTGACCCTTTGTGTCACTCAGGAATTATAACAACAGCTATTGAAATAAATTCACTCAACATGATTGACAGGGATAATTTTAATAGTTATTTCTTGTTATTAAGGCACGGAAACAGATTCTTATATGGACCAAGTTTTTGATATAGTATGGTATTCTTTACATATTGAAGATATATACACAGCAAGTATATTTAGCAAAGTAGAAATCATTTAAAAGTAAAAAAAAACATTTATTTTATCATAAATAAATAAAACATCATTTCAAGTTATAAACACAATGTAATAAATTTAAAAAGAAACAAAACTTATAAATTAAAATAATCAATTCATTTACCTAACATAATAACAGCAATGTGTCTTTATAATATTTCCTTAGAACTTTCGTATTTTATCCGACAGTTGTGTTCAAGTTTGTTTCTAAAATGATTCATTTTTAACCTCTAATGTAATAGTTTATTAAATATTTGTTAGATTTATTAAATTTCGCAAATTTAAAATTAATTTTTTTTTGTTACGTTTATATATAATACATTTTCACTACTGTCAACGGTAAGCACGCAAGCGACTGGCTACCCTGGCCCATGACTTTAGTTTATTACCAGTGTTTATATTACGCAAATATTAAATTTAAAAAAAAATATATTTTTCTGTTATATTTATATATAATACTAATTTCATCCCTTTCTGGACATTAGTCCTTTCCTGTGCTTTCACCCTTTTAAAATACCACTCTTTCCTCCCACTCTTCTCAACTCCTCACCAGATGTTTTCTGCATCTAGTGTTCAGTTGGGTTTTTGACTCTGACGAAGACCGCTTGTTACGGTTGAAAGATCTTAGTCTTGTTTTCCCATTCTTATTGTGGTTTAATCATTGATTTATATATGATACATTTGCAATACTGTCATCGGCGAGCACGCAAGACACTTGCCACCCTGGCTCTGATTCGGAAATATAGTGATAATTTTCTTTTTTTTTTAACATTTTTCAGGTAATAAATAATATATATTTAATTTCAGGTCTCTATCTCCACAAAAAATGGGTGAACAAATAAAACAAACAAACAAACTTAGAACTTTAGAGACTTATATATAGAGATATTACAACCCCTTAAAAAGTGAAGAAACTGACATTAATTATTATTAAATCATAATAACAATAGGACGCAAAAATATATATTTCTGTACTTGAATAAACAGGCGTCAGGATAACTAACTAGAAAATGTAGAATTTAGTATTTGATTTTTATAATGTACATCATAATCCCTTGGCGATTACAAGTTTATTATTATTATTACTGTTATTACTATAATAATCAGTACAAATATGATTATAATGAAAAATTGATGATAATGTTATAATAGTAATATGATAATTCCACTGTAGGAAGTTGTATGCGATTTGAAAATTACTGCAATGTGCATCACGAAATAACCACGTTTTAAAATATGCTAAAAGAGGTGAACTCTTGTCTCTGCCACGTAGCGCCACCAATATACCGCTATTATAATATGGCCTTTTTCTCCTTTGGTAATGCACAAGTTTAAGTGGATATACGTCGATTTAAGGAAGTCATGACTATTGGACACCTTAAGGTTGTCAATATCTCTTACTCTAGGTATTTCGCAGGATGGTACAAACTGTCCTCCTCACACCTTTAATAAAGTTATCACATTAGCTGGAAAGATAAAATGATATTATAAAAAATAAAACTTCCTGTATGAAATAACTAACCAGTTTCAGTATATTAAAGTCATAGGCCAACTGTACCACACTAAGTGCAGAGTTATATGTGCAGTCAAATGAATATGTAGTACACTCTTAATTGGAGAAATGTAATGTTGAACAGTTGCCAATGCAAAATAAAAGCAGGAAATCCGTTCAAAGTAGGTTCAAGTTATTTTTCTAATATGTTTCAGTTATTAGTTTGAGGTCCGACTGAATTAACGAAGGGACCTTTACACAATCCCTGCAATAGCTTCAGACTAACTCAGACCAATTCCGGTAAAGAGTTTTAATTGAGTGCAACTTCCTAATTGCTAACTGAGTTTTATCTGAATCATCAGTTTAGGTTTAGTCCTGCAGTCCCTTGGGCTTAAAACTCTATATATTCTCTGATACATTGTCTTCAATGATAAGTTCTCAGTATTAATAACTTTTGCAAAGATTATCCCATTGCTTTTCAAATGTACCTATGCTTCTAAAGTTTTAAGTGTTTCTTGTTTTTCGTGACCTCCTTTAAAGTTGGAATTTTATTTATTCAAACTACCCGTCTTTGACGGAATAAAAAACTCTATTATACTTGGTACTCCAAAATACCATTAGAAATTATAGAATAATAGAAAATACCATTATTAGTACAGTGTTAAGCAAATGCCTCTGTATACACCACATTAGCTGTTTGTCCTACTGGTTCATGGAAGAACAAAGAGTTGGAACCTCCGACTCTTGAGCAAGTAAACTACAGTTCACTATGTGAGAAAAACTTGGTCTCGCTAACTTCAATTCCTGCGTTAGATAAAGTTTCCCCTTTTCAATGATGTCAAATACGCAATATATTCATATGCTCAAATGAAATTAAAATCAACTAACAATAACTATTTGCCACACCTGTGTATTTTCAAAAAAATCTGGAGTGGCCTACACTCAACTTTCCTATAAGTAAATTTAATATCAATCCCCTTGGGTATATAAGATATAATGATTCATTTAAGCATAATGCAAACATCTAAATGGGAGATGTTTATTAGTCTTTCATTCCTGAGGTAGTCAGATAGTAATGATTGATCGACTTATCAAAATATAAGCTTATTTTTGTATATCACACCACTGATGCAAATAATCTCATTAGTATAACTACAGTAGTAATAACATTTTTGAAAAGCCGAAATAAAAAAATTATTGCTAGGAAATATTCTCCTGCAAGAGAACATGGCATTTGTTCAAGTAGCCAGTGGATTTCTTACATCGTTTACTTAACCTCCTTCTACATTGAATATTTAAGCCAAATTTTTAAATTTAAAACAGGAAAATACTCTTATTTTCTCTGACAAACGTCATAAACATCGAAGAGAAAATGTCGTTTTAAGATAATTTATAATTACATTTATTAATCTTCAAACGAAAGATTTCAATTCTGAATTATCTTTTACGATTTTGGTCTTTTATACCCGCGAGTCTTATCCTCAGTTAAACTTGCCCTAGGAGATTTGATCATCTGCTCTTCATTCCTGGAGGAGGTTGATTTCTGATCGGCTTTTGGAGACTTCCCACTCATCTCGAAGGATTCTCCTTGTTCTCTTGGTTAAAATTTCGTTTTCCCTGTGCCTGTAGCTCCAACAGGAGCCGAGAAAAACGCGTTTAAAAGTGGGGGCAAAGTACAATCCAGAAATTTTCTGGATTAGGGGATTGGCCCAGAGGACCGGAGATGATGGGAAACTGTCAGGGGGGGTAAGAAAATAAAAATGGGTAGGGGGCAGGTATATGAAAAAAAAGGAGAGGGGGGGGGAGTAAAATCGAAACAAAGCAAAAAACGCTGAAAAATTCGATGAGTGAAGGTTAAGAACTTCTCACTATTGCTCCAAAAAATAAAAAACTTAGAAGAAGACGCACTAAAAGAGTGCTCACGCGCAATGCACTCTCTCTCGACGAAAAATGAGAAAACATTTCCCAAGGGGGATGTTCTGAATACCACCAACGATCCAGGAGTCGCCGAATCCCGGATCAGTTCCGCGACAGGTACCATCCAAGGTAGCATGCACAGGTACATCCACAGGTAGCATCCACAGGTACATCCACAGGTAGCATCCGCAGGTAGCATCCACAGGTATGTACCTATGGATGTACCTGTGGATTTACCTGTGGATAATACCTGTGGATGCTACCTGTGGATGCTACCTGTGGATGTACCTGTGCATGCTACCATGGATGGTACCTGTCGCGGAACAGATCCGGGATTCGGCGACTCCTGGATCGTTGGTGGTATTCAGAACATCCCCCGTGGGAAATGTTTTCTCATTTTTCGTCGAGAGAGAGTTCATTGCGCGTGAGCACTCTTTTAGTGCGTCTTCATCTAAGTTTTTTATTTTTTGGAGCAATAGTGAGAAGTTCTTAACCTTCACTCATCGAATTTTTCAGCGTTTTTTGCGTTTTTTGGATTTTACTCCCCCCCTCCTTTTTTTTCATATACCTGGCCCCTACCCATTTTTATTTTCTTACCCCCCCCTGACAGTTTCCCATCATCTCCGGTCCTCTGGGCCAATCCCCTAATCCAGAAAATTTCTGGATTGTACTTTGCCCCCACTTTTAAACGCGTTTTTCTCGGCTCCTGTTGGAGCTACAGGCACAGGGAAAACGAAATTTTAACCAGGAGAACAAGGAGCATCCGGCGAGATGTGTGGGAAGTCTCCAAAAGCCGATCAGAAATCAACCTTCTCCAGGAATGAAGAGCAGATGATCAAATCTCCTAGGGCAAGTTTAACTGAGGATAAGACGCGCAGCCCGACCAAAGCTGCCAACCCCCGTCCAAGGGGTGCAGACGGAAAGTATGTGTTCTTCCCTATGGGGCCCATTTTTGTGTAAACTTGATCCATCAAAGATTCTGGACCGTAGCGTGGTAACAAGCAATGCTAACACACTCACCCACCCACCCACACACATACAGACATCATCGAAAAAACTTCATAAAACGACTTCTGGGACCTCGAAACATGTAATTCCGTCAAAATTTCGAGATCGAATTTTTTCACGATCACTATACTTTACTTCTAGTAAAGTAAAAACAAACTTTGAAACAAAATTAATTTATCAACAATAGTTAGTAAACTGCCAACACGAGATGAATTAAAACGTTATTAAATATGCTCCTATGATTTTGATGTTTCTTTTGACATTATTGCGGTAATTGGGACCAACTAAATTTATGAAACCAGAAAGACCGAAAATTCTCATGAAGTATTGAATTTAGTAACTACATTTGATAAACAAAATTTTAATCTTGTTCAAAAAAACATTATTAAAATACTGTTTAGAATGTTATATTCGTTATATTGCCATTTGACCCTTTTTCTTAGCTCAGTTTGGAAAATAAGAGCTCTTTTTAGCTCATTTTTTGTATTATTTTAGCCAGAATCGTTACCTGATATTTGGTAACACTATCTTTCAACCGCATCAAGCGGTCTTCGACATGGTCATATTTCAACTGATTTGTTCAGAGAAGAAATCAGTTAAGATTTGACTCTTAAGTAGACCGCTTGTTACGGTTGAAAGATCTTAGTCTTATTCCTGATTTCTTACTGTGGGTTAGACGTTGATTTTATTTCATATGTTTATAGTAAAATCTTGTTATATATCATCAATTATATAGTCGTCTTTTTATCCTTCATACAATTTATTGGTTTTTATAATATCCATCAAATAGATTTTATTACATTCATAAGTTTCCGAAGTCAATGATTATAAGGTTAAAAACTGAAGAACAGTAATACAACTTATTATTAAATTCTATTCTTGTAACCTACATTGGTTTTAAAATTGCTGGTATAATCACATAAGATTGTGAATTTTAGTTTATAAAACCTTCCATGTTTTAACTCACGAGCTATATAATCTTCTATTTTGTGGTATTTACTCATGATTAGAATGAGGCAAAGAATCACCGAGTCTCCACATAAAAGATGTTTTGTGTCGAGCTATTTTCATTCTTCCTTTGTGTAAATGGCCCATTGATGACCTTTTTTACAAGTCATATACTAATAACCTCTTTTTGAGTGGTTATAAAATGAAATGTGCACTACTGATAAATATATAGAATATTATAAACATGTTATAAGTAATTATTTCAATAGACATTATAATTTTCTGCAAATTATTCTCAGGAAACAATGGAATACAATATACGTATGTACGCATCTAAATAGAAAGTGACAAAAAATTAAGATTATTCTGAAATTCATAAAGAATGATACTACTTGATTTTTAAATTGTTGGAAATGTAATAAACTAAATAAGTGTAAATAAAATTTACAATAATGTATTCATAATCGGATTTTACAAGAAATCTTTCTAGTATTTCTTCTCTTATGATAGTGGTACTAAAATGTTAAATAATGTTTCTTTCTTATTTGTAATGCTTATAATTTGTATAATCATATTAATTTACTGCTAAATATAAAATAAATCTTTTTAAATCAGTAGGCATGGAAGTTCAAATTAAGAAAAGGTTTCAATTTAAGTTACGAACAATATAGATTATTATTACTATTCAAGAAATATTTATGTCTTGAAAATAGATATGATGAGTTGAGTGCTGAAACATTATACACACTCACTTATACAAACATGCAAAATAAACATTCATACTCACTCTAATACGTAGGTACAAAAAAAAAATCTGGAGTGGCCTACACTCTACTTTACTATGAGTAACTTAATGTCAAATTTCTTGAGTATATAAAACATAACGTCTCATTTAAGCATAACGTAAACATCTAAATGGGATATAATTATTAGCCTATCATTCCTGAGGTAGTACAGATAGTGATTGAAGGACATATCATTTTATAAGCTTATTTTTGTACATCACAAATAATTTATTATTTGCAAATAATTTCATTAGTATAACTACAGCAGTAATAACATTATTGAAAAACCAAAGTGAACATTTCCTGAAACGATTTATTCTCCTACAAGAGAATGGCTTTCGTTCAAACAGCCAGTAGATTCCTTACATCGCTTACTTGACATCCTTCTACTTTGAATATTAAAGTAAAATTTTTAAATTTAAAACAGAAAAATACCCTTTTTTTCTCTGAAAAACATCTTTAACTGCGAAGAAAATGTTGTTTTAAGGTGATTTGTTAATTAAAGATGTACGATAATTATATTTATTAATCTCTAAACGAAAGATTCAGATTATGAATTATCATTTACATTTTTGGTCTTTTATAGAATTATCATACTGGGAATTTTAATCTTTAAAATAATAATAATAATAAGCTTCTTAGTATTTAATAAGATCATTTTCCTTCCCCTTTGTCAAATAACATATATACGATTTTTTTCTGAGTGAGTGTTATCATTTTCCTGCACAATATTATTCCTTTTACATCTCATATAATTGAATAAACAATTTAAACTGTTCCTTTATAAAATCAATTTTATCTCAGTGGATTCGCTCAAAAAATTTGTAAGTCAATGTAAACAATGTAAAAAAATACAAAAAATTCGACAAGTATAGCAGGTGATCTCTTAGTCTAGGGTAAACAAAGAGTTTTTATATCGTTATTGCTCTTTCCCGTAATTGAAACTTCATGATATTTTTTTTATGAATTGCTAATTTTTTGTTCCATTTTTGGTCAAATTTTCATTATTTTTTAATGAGCGTTTAGCGTCAAAAAAAAATTTTCTAAAAACAGAAATCGTACTGTAACGCCCCATTAGCGAATGTAATTTTGAAAAAAAATATCTCAACTCATTCTACACATAATGTTCTATTTATAGGCATAGTTTCATTCTTGTCCGTCAAACAGTATGGCTTGTATCGCTCTCACAAGGTTTGAGATTGAATTATAAGTCAAAATTTGTACATTTTATTGAAAAAAATTATTTTCTGTTGTTTTAAAATTCTGAATATATTTTTCGTTTGTTGCATTTGTAACTTCAAAGATAATGTGAAAATTTCAAAACTCTAGGGTTATCAGTTTAGGAGAAATAAATGTTTTAAAAAAAACTGTTTTTGGCAAAAAAAGTGACTTTCCCATCATGCATAATTCTTCCCAAACAATAGGGATCTTCGTCTTTATGAGGCCTATTTTTGTGTAAAATATCAACTTAAACCATCAAAGATTCTGGACCGTAGCGTGGTAACAAGCAATGCTAACACACGCACCCACACACCCACCCACCCACCCACCCACCCACCCACCCACACACACACACACACAGACATCATCGTAAAAACGTCATAAAACGACTTCTGGGAGCTCAAAACATGTAATTCCGTCAAAATCTCGAGATCGATTTTTTTCACGATCACTATACTTTACTTATAGTAAAGTAATTAACATATCTGTGATATAATACAACTGTCTGTGTCTGCGATCTAAACACAGCTTAGAGCCCCATAACTTCGCTTCTGCACTGAATTATCAATCTATTTAGAGCCTATATTCTAAGTTAAACATACAAAAAATCTAGTGTCAAAGTTTCAGCACGCTTTGTCTAATGGTGTCTGAGTTTACTTGTGACTAACATTTTTGCTTTAAACGTCCATAATTTCACTTCTACGTTAAATTTCCAATCAATTCAGAGCCTATATTTACAGTTAGACATACACATATCTACTACCAAAGTTTTAGCTAGATATGTCCTATTAAGGCTGATCTTACTTGTAACAAAATTTTTAGATAAACCGACAAACTGACAAAAATGTTTCTAAGGGTGTATTCGGTTTCTCCAATGTATGAAACGTAAAGAAAACTTGAAATGAATCAGTTCTAAGCAATGTAAAAACAAAATTATTCTTTTATTTATATAGATTGGGTTTGCTTTTTTATTTCCGAAAAATTTGCTTTTTTGAAAAAATTTACAATAACCTCAAAGTACTTCTTAGATACATAATTAATAATTTAAGAATTGTTTATTATTATAATTATGACGAGTATTTTAGCACTAATAATCATTTCTCAGCCTATAAGATACAAACCAGCGACAATAAAGTAAAGAATTTATAGTACGTACTATTTACTGACTTGCTAAATACCCCTGCGCTAATTACCTAATACTACATGGTATGGTTCTTTCACTGTATATTTCTCTTTATTTATCTATCTGGTAATGATTGTGCTCTTCTCCTTAAACACATACCTACAAGGACTTTCATAACCTCGTGATCACAATGCTCATAACAAGAAGAAAAAGAGTCCTGAAGGACTACAGAGTGGAGACCATATTGATCTAGACTAAGTTAGAGGCAGAGAGAGTTCAGTTGTGACTTGGTTAAGGTATAGCTCCCAAGGGACAAAGACCTTACCGTCCCCGCGCTTTCCGTCTCCCCCAAACTTTATTCTATTTCATTAAACCCTCACTTCTACAAAACTAGCAATGTATCTTCAGCACTAATATCATCAACCAAGATTTTCAATCAATATATGGAAAGAGAAATCCAATCCCTGCACAAGTTTTGTTGAAACAATTTACAAATCTCTTCCACTTTACCTACAAGTCGACCTCTTGACCTATGACAGTAACTGAAAAGTTAAAACATCATTTCCAGTCCCGTCTTGATGAAACATCACAATAGTAATGCACCTCAACCTGCATTGACTTAAAAAGTAAGGCGAATGTAGTTTCAAAAATTCCCTCCAATACGCCTATCATGAATCCTTCCACAACACTCTTATTTTACCAATACTATACATCATCTTAAATAAATGACCAACATTACAGTGTACATGTTACGGAAAAAATGGAGAATACGGAAACTGTTCACATCACCGGCGATTGTGCACAATTGCACAATTATCTACCTGTTTGGTAACTGTAGAAAGAGAAAAGAATTTGCAATAAAGAGATCTAGATCGATAAATAAATAAATCGAGTGAGAGACTTGTGGTGTGTTAATGGTTTATTTGAACAGTATTTGCCGATTATATATGATTGGCAATTAAAGTAGTAATGCTGATTAACTGCTTTCCCGAAAAATATATAACTGAAATCTATATGATAACAACGAATATATGGAAATAAAATGAAATGTATAAGGAATTAACTTTCCTTTATTGGTATATTTATCATAGAAAACATAAATATGTTTAGGATATAAATTTATTGATATACCTTGCGAATTGTAAATTGTGACATAATCAAATCGTAAATCATAAACAAAATAAATTATGATTTTAAATGCTAAAAGGTAAATCATATAGTATAATACATTGACACATATAAAAGGTTGATAATAACAGTTCCAGAAATATTCTAATTCTCGAAATACAATAGAAATCCTTGTCGTCAGTGGAACTGTCACCATCGTAAGCCATGAAACTAACACCCCTTCCATACATTCGACTTAAATAGAGCTTTTTAATCACCTGCTGGCCTAATATCTTTTGTCCGCATTATTCCTGCTATTATTCTTCCCCACGGTGGCAAAGGCTAAATTTTTTAGCCTGCATTTATTAACATTCCTTAGTCTTTTCTTGGTGGTTTTCTGTTTCATTCTTAAACCAGTTGCACTATAATAATTCAGATTATTCCATTCACTGCTTAGTTTTGGATCAATGGAAGGATAAATGTGAATATTGGTAAGAATAAATTTGAAACTAAAAGTTTAAAATTTTGACTTCAAACATAAAAAACTGAGTGATTTCGTATTTACATTATATTATGCACATACCCGTAATAAATAAAAGCATTCCAAATTAATCACGAAGAAAGTATAAAAACAAAAAAATATAAAATAGAGTAGAAATTGAAAAATAGGTTTATTCAACTTTCCACCAGTAACAGTCCTCACCAGGGTCAAAAAATGAATGAATATTTAATGCATATACTTCCTTTAGTCAATATCCATTTTTTGCGTGTTTTCACTCATTTTTTAGTTCCCTTTTGTGAGGTTTCTTTTCTATAGATAGTACGATACCTACCAATTATTGAGCAATCACAAATTATGTTAGATTAAGAACTCACTAATTAATTATAAACCAACCATTATATAGTAAAATAAAACTGAATTCACTCGACCCTCGAGTTTCCACACTTCAAATAACCGTGCTTTTTCCTTCTGAATAGCACAAATTATCATCGGGTATTGGTAATTCACAATGAGGGTACAGTGAGATCGAGTGAGTCTAGGCTATCCGAAATTCGTTATCTTAAGCAAACTATACCTTTATTATGCATAAACAATAAAATATTACCTATTTTAATGTATAATAAACATAAATTAACAGTACCCACATGTATTTGAAGATTGTGATTTAAAGCAAGGTGAGACATAATAGTCTATCCTCCCTTCTCATATGCCTCGCTACTCCAATTTCATTCAAACCTGCCATTACAGTATTCAGCCGGTCTAGCCCTACTAAACCGTATAGAGGTTAGACCAGGGGTGGGGAACCTTTCTTGGAGGAAAGGCCATTTTAGCACCGTCCACTTCCCCAAAAGGCCACCAAGAATAGATAAGCAAATTCTTATATAATAGTTATATTGTAAAATACTTGATCTATCAATATATTACTTGATCAGTACATCTAAATCTGTTTTCCATCTTTCAAAAGATTCAGTAGTGTCCTTACTGCCTTCGTTTAATACATTTGTTAACCCAGGAAAATTATTTTCTATAAGCTTAGACTTTTCAAGCAATGATTAATGAATAGTCTTCTTCCTAAATGCCAGAATTTTTTTGTCTTTATTACCATAATTGTAATTTTTTATATTTTGAAACATTTTTCTCAGCAAACTGTAGAAGGCCACATTTCACGGTTCAAAAGGCCGCGGGTTCCCCACGCCTGGGTTAGACTATACATGCTATGGTCTTAGCCTGCTATCAACAGTTAGTCTAGGCTTTTTTTTTCTTCATTATAAAGTTCATTATGCATTAATAATAGTAATTATTTACATTAATGGTGTAATGTGCTAGAGTAAATGAAATTGAGATAGCCTAACTCTTCTAGAAAGTTTCAGTGAGGTTATGTATACGGTACGTCTTGGCATGCTGTCAACCACTTAGCCTACCCTACCCACCATTAAGCTACCACTTACCAGTGTTCCCAATTTCCGGACTTTCCCATTTCCAGAACTGTCTCGGTTTCTATTAGTACGGAAATTCGAGGGTCGAGTATATATTTGTTTTAAAATAATTACCCTTCAATTGGGAGATACCATTGTAAGGCATTTTACCTAAATAAACAAATATGAAGGCACATGGGAATCAAACATACTTATCACAATACGGTGACTACTATGTTCTATTTCATGCGACGCAGTACATATTACCAGAAAAAATGAATTAATCAGAGTAATTGCGATGTTAAAAAGGGCAAGCCAAGGGAACGAGAACGTTGCAGCTGAAAGCTGGGCTGTAAGAGTCATCATTGCGAGTCAGTTAGTTAAAAGAGGGGACTGGTGTGCGAGGCTCACGGTACAACCATCAGGACGATGAAGTACGTGACAAAAAGCTGCTCTCAGTCAATACAAGCACGTATCATCTCAAGCCTGGGGCTCTGAGATCCACTCATTAACAACATCTGGAATCACGCCGCTCAGCCCACACCTGCTCCAGCGAACCTGTGCAACATCACGCAGCTCTCTCTCCGAACACTATACGCAAACCAACTCATTCGCCCTAATGAACTTAGCAAGACTCAATCATCAATAAGATATGACGCCGATGTGCACTTGTGTCTGCCGCTGAACTCACTGATATCAATAGAAGAAGGAATCGAAAAAATGGTATAAACAGCATCAATTGCCCAAACTTAATTTCTTAAAAAAAGTGTTTTACACTAATTTAACACATATTACGATAAGAGCAGATCACACTGCATTATAGTGCCGCAAACAAGTTAAAAAAAACATATATAGTGGTGCGCGCTCAACATTGCTGTAAATAAGCAATCAATCAGTTTGAAATCTCAATTGATAGAAGAATAACAAGTTTTCATAGAATTCGCGTTCGTGATCATAGCGCTTATTTATGTAACCTATAGGTCTTCGTAAACCATAAAATAATGTCTAAGGTACAGACAATATTACCCGTATATAGTTACATTACAATGGATGACACAATTATAGCAGTGCTATGGCAGATTTTTTTACAAGAGTTTAAGAAATAATCACTAAAGAAATTAAGTCCTAATACTCAGTTCTATAAATTAAACTTAAATTCAACAAAACAGCCTTGAAATACTATGTGAATTCAAGCTTCAAAGACAACTTCATAGTACTCTTCTTAGAGTTTTATGAAAATGTACATATAAGAAAACAATTTTTCACGTTTCGGATTGTTAAGGTGTATTCTACGAAATGAAAGTTAGCTTTCCAAGTAATTCCGATTTTCTAGTTTTAGTGTGCCATTGAAGCACATCTTTATTGAAACAACCAATAAATATTTCACACCGAACCAATCAAATGAACCAATACTGGGCAGTAAGCAGAAGAGAGCAAGGATACCCTTGAGATAAAAAAAATAAATTTCCTGATTATAACAAGATATTAGAACATAAATAGTATCACCTATCACACTTCTACAACTAACTCTACTAAGGAATGAAACTGTTATGAATGTACCTTTAAATTTTTACAGTAAAATATTGTATTTGTAAAACTTTTCTCAGACCTCTTGATTAATCTCTGACAGTCGTTTCCTAACCTGTGAATGCTGTAACGAAAATGGAATACATCAATCTTACATTTTCACTCCGAGTAATTTGAGTACAGTGTTTAATAGATTATTTTTAACTAACTTTTATACTTCAAATTTTTTTCTAGTGAAGAACAAATAAAAACGCTATCTGACACTCAGCATTGCAATTTTGATGCAGGGAGTAAATTTGAATATTAAGGGAAGGAAACTTAGTTAATATTGCATTGTGAATGGAATGGTCTTATGTCCTTAAATAGAACAAACAATAGACTAATCAGGGAAATGTTGGATTTGCAAATGAGATACACTTACAATGGCCTACCCTCGTCATCTGTCCGTGGGCAGACCACGAGCTTCCGTCAGCATCATTGCTGACAAGCGCTTCGCAGCACCCATGACGGTGTGAACAAAGCCGACAGGGTCACGTACGCCGGAGACCCACCCGCCACTCTACGCATGTATCGCTTTGATGATACTGTTGTTCTAGTAGCACTATATAATTTGAGCAACTACTCTATACATTAAAAGTTAAATAGCAAGACTTCAATTTTACAAACACCTGACCTTAATTCGCGATAAAGAACAAAAACAAAAATAATTTCTACAAAGCATATCCAAACTGTACAGTTTGTAAAACAAAAGAATATTTCACTGAATTATAGAAAACCCAAAGTGTAAGAAGAATTAGGTTCACAATAATTTCCATCAATCTGATTGATCTTTGATAAGTTAGTAGAAACAGGGATAAAGAATAATTTGAGAAATAATTTGATTTCAATAATTATACTTTAAGTTACTTGTGAAAGTGTTTATCTTAAAGGCAACCACTTAATTTTCTATAAGGGCTTACGACTGAATATACCATCATTTAAACTAGGTTTTTGTTATACTAGTTTATGAATAGTTCCCCTTAGATACCGAAGTGATCCCAATATTGGGCGTGGATAGCATTTGGTCGAGTGGTACCACAAACGTGGTACCCAGTAATATGGCTCGTCCATAGTTCAGTGCCAAATAAAAAATAAGACGAAAAGCGTTAAAGCCCTTTTCGAAAAGCGTTAAAGTGGACTTTCGAAAAAGTACTAACTTACTTTAACCTTGATATGACTTATATCACAAATGCAAACACTTGTACAAAGTAACGCAATAATAGGCATTGTTAATTTTTAGAAATATTGACATCACACAATGCACAGTTGTATATAGTAGAAAGTCCCGCCGTATTACATTAATGGAACTCTGTTTCTATTCCAACCATGAGAGCTCCTCTAAACTTCATTTGTGTAATAAATACGTACACAGACCTATATTAAGGTTTATTAAGCAATAGTGCAATATTATAGTGTTTTATTTGATTATGACGCAAAAAAACTACAACATTCATGATTAGACATGAATAAAATGACTACTTATTAAATAGAGCTAGAAAAACCCAAGAGGACACAAAACCAATCAAACTAAAGAGGTAATTGTTATTTGAAATTAAAGTATGGGTTATTTCTTTTGACTAAAACTTAGACAGATATTAAAGAAAACAACAGTCAAACGTTCAAGAGAAATTAAGCTTAAATCTAACGATATTTAATAACTATGATATGTTATATTTGTGAGAAGTAAGGAAGGCGTAGACATACCTGGGGATGGAGAAGAGGTAGTGGAGGAGGCGGCGGTAGTCGTCGGGCTTGAGGCGGTCGCGGCGCGGCGAGGCTGGCAGGGTGAGCAGAGGCCCGCCTCTGCGGTCGCGGCCGCCAGTCAGCAGCGCGACGCGGTCCTGCAGCCAGGCGAGCACGTCCAGCGCTCGCGGCCCGTCCATCCTGCCCCCGCCGCCCGGCCCTGCAACACACCCCTGCTCAGTAAACACTTCTATATCAATTAATAACATCAAAAATCAATCCTGAGTAATATCCATCAAATGCATCCTTCACGCACATGCACAAGGCCACGACAGTGCAATACAATAGCTTCCTCAATGGAACCAGTTCCGAATAGATAGAACATGATACCGTAGTGATATACAATATACTTTAAAACATAATTTGCACTAAAGAAAGAATGCACCTTGGTATTAAACCAAATACCAAGTTTTAATATACTTGGGTTTTATTCCCAAGTATATACTAATACGTTTAAATAATGAGAAAAATGTAGATTTTATTCACTCCCTGTGTTATATATATATATATACTTTTACGATGAAAAAACAAGTTCTCCAAACAATTTATTTCAATGAAATGGTTGTCCATTATGAATCATTCAATGAAATATTGGCATTTTTCGGTTACCTTGACCGTATCAGAAGATATTAACTAAAACTACAATCACTATATTAAACTATGTACTATTTAAATTAATAGTATGTAACAGTATACACATTTGTATTACTTAATAAACAATCTAGATGTAAATCTGAAATTTTGCCTAAGGTGGAAGGCCACAGAAAAGTTTCACCACCCTCACTTGTCCAGGTATCCTCCCTATCGTTTCAAACTCATGCCCCTAACGGGGTGAGTTTGTGTCAGTGCTGGATGTGTGGACCTACATGCTTGGTTCATTATTATTAGTTGATTTTGAATACAATTTAAGCATCCTGAGAGGTCATCATGGTAGGAAGGCACCTTATAGTTACAGGCAATTAATTGAAGTAGTGCATAGTTTAACACAGTGATAGTAGTTTTAAATAATATACTAAACAATTAACTAAATAAGAATTAAAAATATCAATATTAATAAAATTAAATTATTGAATTTAATTAATTAAATTTTTGAAATAGTGATTATAGAATATTTGATTCCACAACTTTTTTCTTTTGCAACTATAGAATAGTATAATCTATATCACAATACATTAAATCCCTGGTAATATTAATCAAGTAATATTATGCATCTGATTTAAAATGAATACTAGAAAACAAAAATAGGAAACAAAAACAAATAAATAGAAAAAACTGAAGACGACCATTGTCTTCATCTTTCTTTTCTTACATATTTCGCATGGCAATAAGTGAGGTAATTTTATCAATAGAAGTAACGAAGTGCGATTTTTATGGCAAGGGTATTTTTTAGTGTAAAGTGACAACAGTTCTCTTTGACCAAGATTCACAGGAAGAATGAGCTAACACGAAAAAAGTTTCTTATTTATATTTTATGTTTCTATTACATATCTCAAACGATAACTAAACCAATTTAGTGAGTAAATAACAACATAACTCCACTTCACTCCTTGAAGTAGAAATTTTGAATATCTTTTAAACCACTTTGCAATTTTATTAATATCTAGACTACCCATGACCCTTTGTGTCACTCAGAAATTATAACAATAGGTATTGAAATTAATTCGTTGAACATGATTGACAGGGATAATTTTACTTACTGTTTCTTGTTATTAAGGCATGTAAGCAGATTGTTATATGGCCCAAGCCTTTGATATAGTATTCTTAACATGATTCAAGATATATACACAGTAAGTATATTTAGCAAAATACAAATCATTTAAAAGTAAAACACAGCATTTATTTTATCACATAAATAAATAAAACATCAATTCAAGTTATGTGCGCAATGAAATATATTTAAAACAAACAAAACTTATAAATTGAAATATTCAATTTATTTACCTAAAAATTGAATACCTAAAAAATTTAACATAAAATAACATTAATGAAAGGAATGTGTCTTTTAAATATTACCTTAGACCATTCGTATTTTACCTGACAGTTGTGTTCAATTTTGTTTGTAAAATTATTCACTTTTAACCTCTAATGTAGTAGTTTATTTATATTTCTTACATTTATTTATAATATATTTGCACTACTGTCATCAGCGAGCACGCAAGCCTCTCGGCTACTCTTTCTCCATGCCTTTATTTTATCACCAGTGTTTATATTTCGTCACAATTATATATAATACATTTTCACTACTGTCATCGACGAGCACGGAAGCCAGTGGGCTACCCTGGCTCCATGCCTTTAGTTTTTTACCAGTGTTTATATGGTACTACGCAAATATTAAATTAAAAAATATATATTTTTTGTTACATTTATATATATTACATTTGCAAATACTGTCATCGGTGAGCACCCAAGATACTTGCTGCCCTGGCTCCAATTTTGGGAATATAGTGATAATTTTCTCTTATTTAAAATTATTCAGGTAACAAATAATATATATTTAATTTCAGGTCTGTATCTCCACGGGAAATGGGTGGACAAACAAACAAACTCACAAACCTTATATATAAAGATAAATACTCGTAGTATTTTAAGATTATTGCAAATCTTGACTTATTAAATGTAGTTATTACGATGAGCATTTTCATATGGTAAATTAAATTTTTATTTAGACATCCGACGTCATCTGCAGATGGATGAAACTGAAATGAGCTCCAGAGTTCTGCTCACTGCTTTAGTGACAAATGATGTCAAAATTTGAAGTGTTATGTTAAGTATTTTTTTTAATCTTGTATAAGTAACTTAGTAGCGGACTATCGGTCTGCTTCACTGCTCCACCATTCTTACTATATTTATTCAAATTCTCGTCATTACTGTTTTAATTTTGCTATTCCAAGTTTTAATTTTTAATTATATATTACATAATGAAATTTTGAAACTAATAAGTTGCTCGTAGTGTCATTGAACGATTTAATATTGCATATTTCTACATATCCAACTTCAGTAGTACCATCATTATCCATGTATATGTGTATGTGAATGTTTATCAGAAATAGTGGATTAATTAAAGATAAACTAAAGTCACATTATAAATGACAACTCAAGACGTTTTACAAAAAATGAAAGCACAACGAAATGGGATCCATAACATTATTTGTTACTACTTTTATATATATCATGAGGGTATTAACTCAATATTAGTAACATAGAAATTATGATTCCTAGTATTTTATGTGACTCAATCAAGTATGTTAATGTAGACATTATACTATATACAGTAATCCCTTACTTTTCGCGGATAATGGGAACCGAAGACACCCGCGAAAATGCGAAAATCCGCGAATAATGGACGCGCCTTTATAAAAGCCTCTAAAGCTCAAACAACTACCTTTCCAACAGAGAGAGAATCCTGACCTTACTGAATACTGTACTGTGTTGTAAATAAAAATAAAAACAAAAAAAAATATAAGAAATAATTCTGAACAGAGACTAATGTGTAGTGCGTAGATTCACAAGGGCGTGGGTGGCGTGGTAAACTGGAAGTTGGGCGATATGAATTAGCCAATCCGATCAAAGGAAACATCTTTGGTAATTTTTTATTAATTTCAACTTTTATTTTTTTTTTATTATTCTGTTGTTATAATTGATTATGTTTTAATATTTTTCATTAATTTTTAGCCTTTATTGAATATTATTGAATAGCTTTATAGCCTTTAATCTAATACTGTAGAATATATTTTGACCCAGCAGGTCACTGGTTGTTTGATATCTTTCTCGATCGTACAAGAAAAATCCTGTATATTTTCTTCTCTAATACTAGCTACTGTACTTTTTCATTACGAGTTGTATATTTTTATTTCTCACTGCAATTACAGTTGAATATTTTTTTATATTTTTTTTAATTTTTAATTGAACATTTTAGGACCCCGCGAAAACTGAACCACGAACTAGCGAGGGAGTACTGTAATTACCAAGACTTAATAACAGAAGTAGGTCAACGTTTGTTAACACTTTAAGAACTCTTAGGCGGAAACAGATGTTTTGAGTTTCCACTAATTATTTTTTTTTAATTTACATTAAGCATTTTATTTTAACTAGCTTCTTGTATCAATGACTTCCTAAATTGTTAACATATATAGATCAGTAGACGCAGCGCTGTAAATCATGACTGTATAAGTATGATTTCAAATCAGGGAGTAATGGACGACCCTAATAATAGTCTATTTCCTTGTTCTAAAGGTGGTAAGCAGATGGTTTTAAGTATCGGGTGACCTAGAAATGTACTTTGTTTTCGGTAAGACGCCCTGCTGTTATGGGGAGCACTTGCTGGTGCCACCCTTTCAAGCTCTTGGGTCGCACAATCTAAATCCGCACAGGGGTTGGGACTGTCATCGACTTGAATAATCACCTCCCTCCCCACTTTATTTCCCCAGCCTCAGTTTTTCTGCCTCTACAACCTTTGTTTGCTACCTACTTCCGAACTGGACGCCGCGTTCCCTGTACAATCATTCCACCAAACTAACTCATACAAAACAGCTGCCAGTATTAATCAACGATTCCCACTAACAATTTTTTTGCTGCTTGTTTTAATTTCCCGAATTGCCTCTGGTTTATTTAGTTGTTGACAATAACACATGACGCTCTTTGTTACAAGCTCGCCTACATTTTTCGTTCATACAACTCACTCTGTTTACTCTCATCACCAGGTTATTCCTTTTATTTTTGTCAATTTATTATCTAAGCTAAAAGACTGGATGTTTTGTTAAATTATCAGATTTCTTGTTTTCACTCACATGTGGGACAAATTATTAAAAAAAATTTATCACTTCTTCATTACGAGGACATAACTATCAGGCTCCACTTTTTCCTGCATAGTAATCGTGGAAAAATTTGATTTCGAGATTTTGCAGGAATTATATGTTTTGAGGTCCCAAAAGTCGTTTTATGAAGTTTTTTCGTTGATGTGTCTGTCTGATGATTTTGTCTGTCTGAGTGTTATGTGTTGTGTGTGGGTGGGTGTTTATACAAAAGCTTGTGTACACGCTGCGGTCCAAAATCTCTGATGGATCAAATTGATATTTTACACAAAACTGTACCTTATAATGTATATGAATCCTACTATTTTGGAGCAATTATGCAAGATGGGAAAGCCATTTTTTTTTCTCCGAGACTACGAATTCTAGAGTATTGAAATTTTAGGATTATCTTTGAGGCTATAAAACCAATTACTGAAAAAATCCTCAGCAGTTTTAAAACAGCTGGAAATTTTTTAAAAATAAACTGTAAAAATTTTAACTTATCATGCAATTCGAAAGGTTCTAAGGACGATAGAAGCCTATATCCGTTTGTCAGATCAAAATGAAATTACACCTAAAAATAAAACATTATGTGGAAAATGATTTGAGGTAAATATTTTCAAAATTACATCAACTAAAAGGGCTTTAAGATGTTTTTTGACACCAAACAGCTAATTAAAGAACCATGAAATTTTACCAGAAAATTGAACAAAATTTTGGCAACTTATGAAAAACAAATCGTGAAATTTCAATTACCGCAAAGAGCAATGGAACTATAAAAACTGAATACTTATCCTGGACTAATGAATCACCTGCTGTACTTGTGAGATTTGTTTACATTTATTTTCATTGTTTACATTGAATTCAAAATTGTTTTAAGTAAATGGACTGAAAGAAAATTGATATTTAGGAGTTGAAGGCAAAAATTTGAAATGATTTAATGACATATTAAGAGATGTAAGAAGAATAAATTCTTACGTATAAAAAATTAACGCTAATTAAACATGCAATTTCTAAATAATAATTTCTTGTGTGATGAATTCGTCTAACAAAATTCTTTAATCAATCAGTATGTTGTACCCTTGAACAAGACTTAAAATTAAATGTAGTTTTTCTTGCGTTTATGAATTACAGTACCTTTGGGTAATATCTGTGTAAGAGCAATAGACTCTTTCGTCTATATTAGAAAACGGATACTAATTTTAAGTAGATTCTTCGGTTATTCGATGACACTGACATTTTATCTTACATTCTTCTGATATTCTTCAAACAAAATAGGAATATTTTGAAGCCTTAAAAGGAAAGCTTTGTCTTGAATCTTCAATGAAAAATGAATTAAAAATAAACGACATCAAATCCACTGACCATGTAATGTTACAAATGACAAATATGAGTTCAATTGACTTTAGGAACAAAATCTATGTGCTCCTGTTAGAGATTATTTATTTACATCTTCACTTTGGCTTTACAAGAGTGTTATTCTTGCTGTGGGAATACCAATGATCTTGTAAGCATCAGTTGAGTGATAAACAAAACCAAGCATGTGTACGGATAACTGGATCAATCACTAAGTGTGTTATCACTTCGATTAAAGACTAAAAACATCTCCCACTTAGACATTCATATCAAAAATGATTAATTTTCTCTTTATTTTACAGATTCAGAAGATCTATGGAAGATGAAATATCAAAAAAATAATACAATGAAACAATGAAACAACATAAATGAAACATAGAATAGAATGAAACACCATAAATAGTTTGGTCTATATGTTGGTTAGATAAGTGCTCTTCGGAAACAAATAAATCAAGAAGAAATAATACCAGTAGAATATAGTAGTAGCCCTAAGTTATACTGGAGAATATTCAATGAACAGTTAAACCATGACACTTTAAACCAACCGGTGTTTGCTATTCCAAGTAAATAGAAGTGTCCTTTTAAAGGAATGGCCGTCATTTATCGTTGTGGTAGCTCAACAAATGAGGTGATTCTTCGTACTTATGTTGGACATCCTTGGGCCTGACGTGACAGCTCTTAATCATGATGCTCTGTCAACAGTGTACGGGCATGGACATAACTCATCTACATTAAATACTTCTTTATGATTGTTATGGGTTTCCATACATCGTTCTTGGTGTTAGTCACTATGGACGACATATAAGTTGCACACAAGCTACCATATGATAATATCACATTTATTATCAATACAATATGGTATCCATGAATAAAGCATTCACTCTGCAGATGATTCAAGACTAGTTTGAACTAGTGAATAGGCGAGTACTCGCTATTAGCCGTACTGGCTTGTTGGCACCAGTGCTCATATTGGTATCAGCACTTATGTGTTTCATTTTCGATACTGTATCCGATACCTTCATAATAATTCCAAAGTCACACAATCTCTGAACAAATTGCACCTTATATTCATTATATTTGTTATTGTTTTACACTGCTATCACACTATTTCATATTTAAAGGGTTTTTAATACTTTGTGGGCATACCTATATTTAACTCTCATAAACAAAGATGTTTTTGACTCCTTTCTCTTCTTTCTTCTGGTTCTGTAAATACCTTTGAGCCTCCTGAGACCACAGGTCATAGTGATGTTCAGTACATCACTTCTAGTTAGATAACCGAAATTGAGCATCTTTGCGAGTAGTCAACTAAGATGGGTCACTCCTGGTTACTGTTCTCAGTAATGTGGCACCAATAAATCTCAGAAACACCCATATTTTTGCTCCTTAGATAGTTCGAAAAGTGTTAAGTTTCTACAAGGGTCGGTACTGCAATAAAAAAAAGGTATCTTTCGGAGACAAAAAAATTTGCACATAAATAACAGCAGAAAAATTAGTATATTTTTTAAATATTCTTATTACAAAAAGAATAATTACTTAGGAGAAATGATTGCTAGTCATTAACAGTCCTTTTTTTATAGTCCAGGAATTGGGTTTTATGATATTTAAACTAAATTTACAGCTTGTTATGAAATAATTCCTGTGTCCTTAGCTATGCTACTTTTTGTAAAAAATTACCTTAATCATATAACAATCGCATGTATAACGAATTTCCCACAGAGTTAGCGAAATATCAAGAACACCACAATATATCCTATGTACTACACCACGTATACTTTCAAAAGTAGTAACACGGTGAAATAATGACTGATACATGATTTCATGATGCTCAATTAAAAGTGCTTTAATCTCATATTAGTAGGGAAATTACTTCAAAGAGGACCAATCGAAATCTCGAGTCACTCATGCAGTGACTTCCTGAGCAGTTGAGTCAGCACTCAGGTCATAAACCATTCCAGTCATTGTATTGAAGTATTTAGTTATCTTTTTTATATGAGGGAATACAAGCGATTATTTGCAAATCTTGGTGTATCCCTAACTGAATAGAATAGTTCTTCATACACCCATTAAGAATATTTAGAGAACCAAAATTTTAACCTGACAACTTTTATCAATCTAAGAGTAACTTCTTGGAAGATGAATATGATAATCAATCTTTTTAAGATACTATGTCATTATGGTTGTTAAAGGATCCGGCTGTAGGTGCAATAAATGTCAACCTAGCCTAATGGCCCTCTTAGGTTGATATGAAGAAGCCAATGTATTCGTCAAATTCTCTTGATGAGGAAAGCACTGAAGATTTCAATTTGAGTTTCAAAATGCTCTTCAGATCTAAAAAGAAATTAGGTAACAAAGGTCATTACAGAGCCAGGAAACGACTGGTGAAGTATAAGTAAGAATTTAGAAAATCCAGAGATTGAAGATTTTCAGCTTCAGCAGTGGAAAGTTAAATCCAATAATTTTGTTTTCGGATGTCATACATGTGACGTAAAATTTTTTCGATCAAAAAATACAATTTTTGGAAGGATACAGAGGAAAATTGAAAATGAGATGGCAGAATCATTGTGTTGACAGAAAACATTACTACCAACTAGACTAAGGAATTCCTCAAACTGGTAATGGATTCTAATTTAAGGAGACTAGGCGTGAAACACGATGAATAAGTAAGCTGGAAGTTATTTGAGTGGCAAGAGGAGAATGGGGCGAGAATAGATTGTTTTCTCCCCAGATTCTAAGCAAACAGGAGCAGAACGAAAACGTTTGAAACTTCTCCGACCGCGTAAAAGAAGCCAAGCTGATGACACGCAGGTAATGTTTGCTTCCTTCTCTCCATGCATACTTAACATAAATGAATTATTTATTGATACTCAACCTTTGCAAAGATTTATACTTCCAAACTAAACAACTTGCCACTCTCTTAAGAACCCGATTTATTTCCAACCTAAGCAACTATATAAATTCTTTTCAGTTAGGAAAAAAGTTACGAAAGAAATTGCTTTTAAGCTTATTTTATAACCTAAAAAGTTTCCATATATAATGCCAGCATTTTTATACTTCTTGTTCTACCATAAAATATAATTCTTTAATAAAAGAATATACTGAACGACAAATATCTTCTACACTTACAAAACGCATTTTCTGACCAGACTTAAGTTTACGAAGATACTTAAAGCCTTCTTAGAAAGTCAGTTACAGTTAGTAAAGGCCTTAAATACTTTGAACTATTTAAAGGTTCAAGTAATTTTACCTTATTGTGACAGTTTACAGTTCATCATGATGGCAAATGAAAGCACTTCTTAGTACCCAAGGAGGTTCGTCACTTGTCTCAGCCCAGAGTTTGAATCCTTTAGGATCTAGTTTTTATTGCCCAGATTTCGTGAACCTTATTTCAGTTGGCATTAACAACCTCTGTTACAAACATGCTTATAAATGCTTAAAACGAAATAGCAATATGCACATTAATCATATAGCAGTCACTGCTTTATGGCATGTTTAATGTTTGCTTATCACTCCAGTAAAAGGGTTTATTACGACGCATCATGGTTAACTATTTCTAGTCCTACTAAAACCCTGAGTGGTTAAAACATGTATTTTATATTAAAAAATATTTCCTTTTTTCAAAAGTAGTATTACACTATAAAGAAGCAGCATAAACGTCTTTTTAAGAATGTAGCGTAATTATATTTAAAGTTGCTATACTTGAAGAGTAAAGAGGCGGCACAGGCGAGTGAGAGCCCTTGATACTGAGTAAGTAGATTTTGGAGGAGCTATTATGGGTAAAATTTCTGCTAATTAACTACTTAACGGAAACAAACTTTTAGAATGAGGAAACAGATAACTGATATTGTGGTGAGTATATATTTCTAATTATTGCGTATTTCACTCATTTATATTAGATGATTTTTGTTATATATATATATATATATATATATATATATTGAATTCTGTAAGTGTTCTTTTTATTCTTTTTTTTGTGTCGTGCTTTGTGTAATTTAAAGTATATATATATATATATATATATACAAAGCACGACACAGAAAAAAGAATAAAAAGAACACTTACAGAATTCAATATACATTTATATATATAACAAAAATCATCTAATATAAATGAGTGAAATACGCAATAATTAGAAATATATACTCACCATAATATCAGTTATCTGATTATATATATATATATATATATATATAATTATATATATATATATATATATGGTCAAACTGGTAAATCATTAAAAAACACGTGTAAAACAACACCAATATAACGTAAGTAGACAGGAAAACAGTAGTGCCTTATTCTTGCATATAAAAAATGAAAATCATCATATTGATTGGACAGGAGCTAAATTTATTACCTATGAAAAATCAATGTTGTTAAGAAAATTATTGAATCGTCTCTAATTAAATTTAATAGATCTAATATTATAAACATTAGTAACGGTCTCTTCAAACTTGATACTTTCGTCACGAGGGCAATAGCCTCTTCAAAGAGGGTGACAGCTAGCGGATAGTTTTTTACTTTTTCTTACTGTACTCCTTTGTTTCCCCAAACATCCCTTTCTGGACATTAGTCCTTCCCTGTGCTTTCACCCTTTTAAAATACCACTCTTACCCTCCCACTCTTCTCAACTCCTCACCAGATGTTTTCTGCATCTAGTGTTCAGTTGGGTTTTTGACTCTGACGAAGACCGCTTGTTACGGTTGAAAGATCTTAGTCTTGTTTTCCCATTTCTTATTGTGGTTTGATCATTGATTGTTGTTTCACGTGTTTATGTGAAATCTTTAATATATATATATTATATATATATATATAGTTAATATAGTTTATATATATATATATATAATATATAACTATATATATATATATATATATATATATATATATATATATATATATATATATTAATATATAACTTTAAATTACACAAAGCACGACACAGAAAAAAGAATAAAAAGAACACTTACAGAATTCAATATTTCGAACTGTTGTTCGTCATCAGGAGTAGATTAGAAGAGAGGACGAAGTGAGAGAGATCTCCCCACGTCGAAGAACGGAGCGCGAATGAAGAGTCAACCGATGAGAGCAGCACTAGCGTAAAAAAAGAGCTAGGCACTAAACGTCGGAGAACGGAAAAGGCAAAAACTACAGATAAAATTATAAAGTAAAAAATTATAAAAAAAAAACAATATATATATATATATATATGACCAATGATCAAACCACAATAAGAAATGGGAAAACAAGACTAAGATCTTTCAACCGTAACAAGCGGTCTTCGCAGAGTCAAAAACCCAACTGACTCTGGGTTTTTGACTCTGACGAAGACCGCTTGTTACGGTTGAAAGATCTTAGTCTTGTTTTCCCATTTCTTATTGTGGTTTGATCATTGATAGTTATTTCACGTGTTTATGTGAAATCTTTATATATATATATATATCTTAAAAATAAAAGGAATAACATATAAAAGTTAACGCTTCTGATTTAAACCGGGATCTGATCGGGCCCGGTCAGATATATAATATATATATATATGGCAAAGTGGACCCACAAAAAAGCATACCTTGGACACACACAATACAGAGCTTACCCGAGAGGGCCTAACAGGAAACACGAGAATTATCAAACAGATAAATGACTAGAATAGACTACAGATTCATGAGGCAATAGAAATAATGAATAACAACACGGCAATAAACAGGCAAAAACTGGAACTACGAGGACACTCCGACTACTCGGGGTCCAAACACCAACCTTAGACTAGAACCAGTGTCAATAAAACTGAAATACATATATTATTAAATGATTTTTTTCTTTCACTTTTTTTTACATAAATAATTTTTCATTCTTGTTCAATAGTGAACTAATGTTAAGTACATATGACGAAAATCTTATTTTATTGAATACGACATATACAAACATTTTGTAAGTGGAAAAAGTAAAACAAAAGAGATGCTTAGAAGAATAGAGACGGGAGTGAAACTGGAGCTAAAGCAGAGGATCGACTCTGGAGGAGATCATCAGTGTTAAGCCAACTCCTCAGGCCTGATAGCAGAACTAGCACTATAAGATCAAAGCTTATAAATATTTTTAATTCACTTCCAATCACCTGAAATGTACACGTAGAACACATAAAACGGTTGCAATCTCGCTTCTCCGAATGTAAAAGTTATATAGCAAGAAAATGGACTAATATTAAACAAACTATTATAAGGAGCTAATTTGTTTGTATCTTCAGCAATAGCGCAGATCTTTTTAAATAGACAAAATTTTCGTTCAAATCAATTCCAGACCCATAGGGCAATCATGTATTAAGCGGAGAATAAATCTGAATAGGGTTGTACATTATAGCAAGAGTGCCACTGATATACTATGTGCATATGTAGGCCAAGGTAACAAGAAAGTGGGTCGAAAGGAGGATAATTATACCTGAATTCAATTCTTCCCATAGGGATGGAAATTAATGCAACTTGTTTTGCTATAAAGTTATATTTCAGCTCAAGATATTTCAACTTAGCTAATCAAAGTCACCACTGCATTATTTCTTTTAACTACTTCAGAAACAAGATATTAGTAAGAGAAAATCATGAATCATAATGAAAGAAAGCTGTAATCAAGGAATTGGTCCAGAAGTTTAAAAGCCCATTCGTAAAACCATTTAACCAACGTGTGACCAGTGCTCCTTAAAAGGAAAAACTACGATTCTGTCTAGGACTTGGAATGGCTTCAGTTTGACACCGGATTCTATTAGCAGACACGCCAATGCTTGTTAACAGTAACTGCCCCAGCGAGCTCAATCACTCGATACACTTTGGGGACTCTTCAATCTGACCGAATAAAACATGTCCCAAATAGAATAACTTGAGTTCCATAATACTCTACAATAATCAATACTACATGTACCAAATAAAATGCTTTTAACTTGTTTATATTATAACATAATATAAAATAAGAACACCAAATATTTATTCATCCACTAAGAATCATGGTTAAATACCAGGATCCCACAGAACGAGAAGAACCGAACCTAGGGCAGGATATATAAGTATATATATATTTCACTTAATTAAACGAAACACGATCCAAACTGGACACAATAAGAGTTCAAAATTCAAGAAGTGTAACACACAGAGTAAGGAAACACACTTACAGACTCAAATTTTCGGGTAATCTGTCTTCAGGAGAAAAGAGAAAGGGAGACCAAGCACGTTGTAGACGCTGTAGTTGTAGACGTTGTAGGGTTACTTGCCGTTGCGTCTACAACGTGCTTGGTCTCCCTTTCTCTTTTCTCCTGAAGACAGATTACCCGAAAATTTGAGTCTGTAAGTGTGTTTCCTTACTCTGTGTGTTACTCTTCTTGAATTTTGAACTCGTATGTATATATATATATATACTTTTTTTTCGTTGAAATACGATCCAAAACGGACAAATATAGTTCAATATAACAAAGAAAGCATAGAAAATCAGAAGAACACACTTACAGTCTCTAATTTTCGGTTTGAACCGTCTTCAGGAGAGATAAGAGAGGGAAACCAAGCGCACTGGATCAGAGACGGTTGGAGACCAACGGTCTCCAACCGTCTCTGATCCAGTGCGCTTGGTTTCCCTCTCTTATCTCTCCTGAAGACGGTTCAACGAAAATTAGAGACTGTAAGTGTGTTCTTCTGATTTCTCTATGTTTCTTTGTTTATATTGAACTATATATATATATAAAGATTTCACATAAACACGTGAAACAACAATCAATGATCAAACCACAATAAGAAATGGGAAAACAAGACTAAGATGGTTTTTTGACTCTGACGAAGACTGCTTGTTACGGTTGAAAGATCTTAGTTTTGTTTTCCCATTTCTTATTGTGGTTTGATCATTGATATATATATATATATATATATATATATATATATATATATATATATATATATATATAATATAGGAAAGTACAGAGAAAGTAACTACAGAACTCATTTCGACATCCGTCGTCATCAGGAAAAAGTACGTAGTACTGGCGTTAAAAAGCAAACCGCAACTCATTAATTATATTATAAATGTATATAAAAAGATTTCACATAAGCACAATCAATGAAATAACAATCAATGATCAAACCACAATATGAAATAGGAAACAAGTCTAAGATCTTTCCACCGTAACAAGCGGTCTTCGTCAGAGTCAAAAACCAAACTGGATTTTATACATAAATGTATATAAGTAACATCTCAAAAAAACTCCAACCTCCTTCAAACTGATTTATAAATCCAAACTCATAAATTCCATAATTCATACCAAGCCTTAAATATACTTTTGATTTTAAAGTAAAATTAATGAACTATCCATCTTTAAATTGTAGTGTCTATATTGAATAACTAAGTATATTTAGCTTTACTAATAGGTCTCATTAACACTAAGGGAACCATTAATCACTTATAATTCTATAGTAAGCATTCAAACTGCTTACTCATTAGGGTGCGAAGTTGTAATCGGGAGCATCTGCACACTTGAAGCAGGAGTAATTTCTTTGAAAAAAAAATACAGTTATATAGTTTGCAATCTTTTTATGATGAACAACTCATTAAACTTGAAAGTACAATAATCAAATTTTACGAATTTTAACCAGCTCTAGTTATTTAGACAAGTTGACAAAACACGGAGTCGGCAGGGACAAGTACTAAACTTTTTAACGCAGTTGATATTCACCGGTATGTTATAGTTAACACTGCAATGGGGTTACAATAGTTCCTTGAGGACACAGTACTTATCACACTCCAAATAATAAAAATAATAATAATAATAATAATAATAGGAAAAAAAGTCGGAGTATGTGGGTCTTCAAGTTGATAAAAGGATAGAGTCAATTTTGAAGATTTCATTAATCTTTATTAATACGTGTGTTGTTTGATGTTGGTGTTTCTATATTTACCAGATCTTGGCTGTTCGCGCATGATCCTCACGTAGCTACTGCTTCATAATCTAGTTGGCTCATCCTTCCAGCTGCACTGCTTCTGATTAAACTCTCACCACACTATCGCCCATCTTCAGTCAATTATGTATAAATACACCCCGCAATCCAAATGAAATAACCTTCTATCAACATTACTCACAACAGGATATTTCAATCAGCAATTACGCAAAACAAACAAACTGAAGGCACCACTTGTTATACATAATAAATCCAATTTCAGCCCTAACCTTACTCAGTACTGAGAGATGTAATAAAGAGTAAGTGTTCATTCACTTATGTTGACTACTTCATATAAACTATAATACCACTCTAACATAAGATGATGAAACACGATTGTCATAACTTCGGTAATGCCTTATTATTATATTAGAGTTAGTTACCATACTACTAAATGTTGACTTTTGGAACAAGAATATGTCGAAGCACACATTTAATTAATCTTAATATATATGTATTGTGTCTTCAAGAGCTCAAACTGCTTTTGTAATTCATCTAGTTTCATAGCATCAGGTTAGGGCTACAAACCGTCGAAACATTACAGCGGATCTTAACAGCAAGTGTGGAGTCTGGGAGCACTGTGAGAACAAATGCTTCTGAGAAAGAATCACCTTTTGAAACAGACTACTCTACAATAAGTGAATTCTGTTTCGTTGTAAAATATACTGAGTGCTACCTGCGCATCATAAATATCAAAACAAGTCTATCGACAGTATTATACTATTTTTTATTCAAAGCTAGCAAACGCACCCGTAATTGACAGAATCAAAAATTCTATTATACTTGGTATTCCAAAATGCCATTCGAAATTATAGAATAGTAGAAAATACCATTATTAGTACAGTGTCAAGCAAATGCCTCTGTATACACTACATTAGCTGTCTGTCCTTCAGGTTGATGGAAGAACAAACAGTTGGAACCTCTGACTCTTGAGCAAGTAAACTACAGTTAACTATGTGAGAAAAACTTGGTCTCTCTAACTTGAATTCCTGCGTTAGATAACGTTTCCCTTTGTGACTTACTTAACGTCAATGCGAAATAAACTCTCACAGGACTTTGCAAACGCTTCAACGGAAAGAAATAGTGGCTCGGAATCAGTGGTATGCGTGGTATACACACAGACTCCCCAGTACCACACCCAGTTATGATGTCCGTCCCTATGGCATATCTGTGCAGAGCACGAACTCAGAGTCGTGTCCCGTTGCAAAGTTTTGCGGCACTCATGTTTCGTAACTTGAAATTTGTTACTGCTACTAAATTGCAGCATGATTGGTGTTCCTACTTTTCAAATGAAATTAAAATCAACTAACAATACCTACTTCCTACACCTGTGTATTTTCAAAATAAACATGTCTGTGAAGTTAGAAAAATACAGCTTAAAGCCCCATAACTTCGCTTTTGCACTGAATTATCAATCTATTGAGAGCCTATATTTTAAGTTAAGCATACACAAATCAATTGTCAAAGTTTCAGCTTGATATATCTTATGGTGGCTGAGTTTACTTGTGAGAAAATTTTGCGGACAAACCGATAGAAATTTGTTTAAGGGTGGATTCGGTTTCTCCAATGTATGAAACATAAAGAAAACTTGAAATGAGTCAGTTCCAAGCAATGTACAGACAAAGTAATTATTTTATTTATATAGATTAACATTCTAAATGAATGGTTGATTCCATTGTCATTAGAATGGTAATATACCAACATGAGTTGTTTATTTTAGTTTACATCTAAGGATATAAATAAATGGTATATACAAAGAAGAACACAAGCACTCAGTGAAAGTCGTCAGGATAGAGAAGGGAGGAAGACAAATGGTACTCTGGAAGAAACATTCATTGGACACTCGCCTTGCTAAACAGGAAGGATAAAAGAATGAAAAGAACTTGCACCACTTTCATCAATGTCGCTTTCATCGCCACTGGACCACAGATCTCTGACCAAACGTCTCTTCATTCTTCTAGAATAGCTAGTAGGTATTCGACGGGAATCTGGTTACTAGGAAAAAAGATAAGAGTGGACAAGCAGGGCGAGTAGAAAATATGGGAGAGTATGTCCATTCTTTTAAACTACTAGGTTCTATTTGTGATGGTTTGACCATTGGATGAGGAAAATATAACATTGTTGGCCAAAGAAAGACATACAAGAATACAGTAGAACATGGCAATCCTTGTTATGGATTTTGATTAAAAAATTGTAATCAAAAATCAAATTTTCTAGAGAATTAGAAATAAATTATAGATTGAAAAATCAAAAACACAATGAAAAAAATATTTAACTTCAACTGTTTTAACATTTTCATAATAACAGATGATTTAATATATCGTTTAAAAGAAGTTAAGCTAGGCTAGTTAAGTTTCTTGAAAGACTCGGACAGACCCTCTAGTCCTTGATTAAAACTAAATACATTTAATATACGTAGGTAACTGGAAAAAAAATCATAAAATTAATAAATGACACCATTTTGAAAGTGGTAATCTTTTAGTCACACAAGTTTCAATGTTTTGTTATGAATAGTGTAATTAGATGGTTTTCAGTAGACAACATACTTCATGACACAAGAAACTATAAAAAATCTCCTAGTGCTATACATTGGCTGTGGCATTATGTAAAGTCATACGCAACAGTAATAATGGACAAGTGTAAATATAAACTGTGTGAGATCTAATATACAATGGATTTAATAATGAGACGTGAATTAATCCACTGTATTTGGTTTAGATTAAATGCACTAAAGCGATAATATTATACAAAACAGTAATTAGTAAATTATCTATTAATCCCTAAATTAATTGTATATTAATATACCAAGCGAATCTAGGCACCAGAGCGTATTAGCATTTAATACCAAGACAAATAGGAAACTCAAACAAATAAGAGCATTCAATTAAGGCGATTCTGAGGATTGAGAATGAGTAAAATACCACCCCAACGCCGCAGAATCTTCTTTGCGAGATATGATCCGGTTCTACAGGTCAACAGGGTTTCCTTATTACTTTTCTATAAATAAAGTATAACAGTAAAACAAATTCATTTAACCGTTTTTAATTTAACAGGGTTAATTTTTGAATTTTTTTATGATGTCTGTATGGATGAGCATGAGCGAATGAAGAGAAATTAAGAAATCTACGTATATACAGTTCTTGCTTCGGAGAAAAGTATAGCTTTTAGCTTATATGAAACGAAGCAAAGAAGCTTTTTACATGCTACATCAATAGTATGGTACATATAAATCTTTGAGTCTTTGACGCACGACTATCAAGTATGAACACCATTGCATCGAGTATGCACGCTATACCCAACCAATTGGTAGATTTGAACTGGAATTAAAGTAAGCGTGGGAATTGGCATGGATCCGTCAACAACCATTCCGTGACATCCACGGACTACCTATTAATGACTGCTAAAGTGTACCGATTCTGCAACAGGCCCCCCTGCTGAATGCTGTAACCCTTCAAGCCTCTGAGCAGGTACACGTTCCTCAGGGCGCGCAGTCAACCTGGGCTAAACCTTAAAAGATAATTTTTTAACACTTCATTTTTTTTCTGACACTTTTATAAAATGATATTTTATTTTATTTTGTATTTATTTATTCTTTTATTATTTCCCTACTAATAATTTGTTTTATATTTTATTTTTCAAGACATCTTATCCTTAACTAGATTCCTATTTCTTTATTTTTATCTATTCTCTAACTTTTATAAATTATTAGATATAATTTTTTTCATTTCTTTATTATTATTTATGATTAATTCATTTTGTTTTTATTGGTTATGATTTTTTAACATTTCATTTATATATTTTTTTAATATCCCTACATATAAAGTTCGTGCGTTTGTTTGTTTGTTCACCAATTTTCCGTGGAGATTGTGACCACAAATTATAATATATATTATTTATAACTTAAATAATGTTAAATAAAAGAAAGTTATTATTTAATTCAAAAAATTGGAGCCAGGGTAACCAGTGGCCGTGTTCGCCGATGACAGTAGTGAAATGTAATATATTTCATATTTCCTAATATAACACTGGTAATAAAGTAAGGTATGGAACCATAGTAGCCCAGTGGCTTGCAAAGTCACCGATGACAGTAGCATGAATACATTACAAATAAATGTAAGAAAACAAATTTTTGAATTTAAAACTTGAATAATATAAGCCAGAGGTTCCAACCCTGTTCTTCCATGAACCTGAAGGACAGATAGCTAATATGGTGTATACAGATGCATTTGCTTCATACTAATAATGATATTTTTTTAATATTTCATAATTTCTAATGATATTTTGAAATACCACGTACATTCTCCGATTTTTTCAAAAAGTACCCATCAAAAAGTTCCAGCACAAAAAACCTATTTTTTTCTGGAAATTGATTTCAAAAGAAATATCTAAAATCCAAATGAAAATTGTTACTTAATTCGTTTTTATAGTAACATATTTAAATATTAGTATGGGAACCAAACTCAACAACAATTTTCTATAAAAATGTAAATGATAAGATGTAGTTTACAATCCATGTAAAATTTCTTTTGAAAAGCTATAGTATGGAAAAGATTAATTTGCAAGTATTTAAGGAATAAGACAGCACTTCTTGACAGAAACGCAGCTTGGAAGTGAATAGTAAATTACGCATTATTTAAAATCATATCTGCATTAAAACAAATGAATTACAAATACTTCCTTCCATTTCCGCATTGAAACAAA